>CM033649.1:40454573-40485229 GCA_019512145.1 Engystomops pustulosus
GGAGCATTCCTATAATATTAACTAGGATCCATTCAGCATTTCCTACCCCTTGGTGCTTCACCATTTCTGACATTTTTTGTTCTCATCTTTCGTTCTTATTCTCCTCCCCCCTGTCCCTTTCCCTTTTCCCTCTCCCTCCTTGTCAAAAAGCTCTTTGTAAAAGGCTCATTCGAAAAATTTTAAATGTTGCATGTTCTATGAAGAAATGCTTATCCGAAAAATTCCAGACGCTGTACGTTTTATGTAGAAACGCATGTCTGAAAGATTTCAGATATCACATGTTTTATGTAGTATTAGCTCCAAACTATGTTTCTTGTTAACTGTTTCATTGAATATATTCCAACCTTAATGTAGCAGTGAGTGACATCTGGAATGTGTGCGCGATCGCGGACGTCTGTCTGCCGCACTCATCTGTGAGTCACTCACAGCTTCCGCTTATTTTGGGTTGCTTAGTTACCACATCCGGCGTCCGCAATTAAAAACCCAGGTGAGGACGCCGGCTTGTTGGGCAGGATTAAGCGCTGTTACAGCGCGAAACGGACCGTCGCCTTTTTTGTGGGCTCCTGCTGAACATACTTCTTCCCTCCTGCAACGATGTCTCTTTTACTTTGAAGAAATAAAGCCTTGAAGTTTTAACTGGGTGAGTGCCAGCTTTTTCTATTCTTACGAACATTTGTTTTGATACTATTACTGCTTTACCCAAGCTAGAGCACCACCTCAGCACTCATACGGACAGAGACCCCTGCAACACATTCTTTTTCTCTTTGGGCAAAGCGCAGTCTTTTGCCAGAAACCTGCAAATGTTTGTCTAAGTGCAGTGCCCCCCCTATGTTCTCCTTTACAAGTTTTAACTGGGTGAGTGCCAGCTTTTTCTATTCTTACGAACATTAGATTTATTAACATGTTCAAGGTATTTTTGTACCCTCACCTTTTAAAAACTGCAAGCTGAAAGTTTTAATGGTAACATAGAGGTAAATAGAATTCATACATTTTTATCAACCACCATAAGAGGGGGCGGTTGAAACAAGTGTAATTCTAACTTTCAATTTAGTTTTATACTTATGGCGCTGTGTTTGTTAATTTTTATTGTTTTTTATTTGTTTCTTTTTGCAGTGGTTAACCAAAATAATTACTTTTTAATTTTTACCATTTAACGCTTCACCCCTTAGTGCTCAGAGACGGATATATCCACCACTGAGCTTATGCCGGCTCGGCTCTGGATCGGAGCCGAACCGGCATCAGGAATCACGGGGTGCCGGCTGTAACTAATAGCCGGCACCCCAGTGTAACACCCGCGATCGGAGCCCACTCCGATTGCGGGTGTGTAACCCGTTAAATGCCACGGTCAGAGTGACCGTGGCATCTAACATGCCTCTGGGGACATGTTCAAGGTATTTTTGTACCCTCACCTTTTAAAAACTGCAAGCTGAAAGTTTTAATGGTAACATAGAGGTAAATAGAATTCATACATTTTTATCAACCACCATAAGAGGGGGCGGTTGAAACAAGTGTAATTCTAACTTTCAATTTAGTTTTATACTTATGGCGCTGTGTTTGTTAATTTTTATTGTTTTTTATTTGTTTCTTTTTGCAGTGGTTAACCAAAATAATTACTTTTTAATTTTTACCATTTAACGCTTCACCCCTTAGCGCTCAGAGGCGGATATATCCACCACTGAGCTTATGCCGGCTCGGCTCTGGATCGGAGCCGAACCGGCATCAGGAATCACGGGGTGCCGGCTGTAACTAATAGCCGGCACCCCAGTGTAACACCCGCGATCGGAGCCCACTCCGATTGCGGGTGTGTAACCCGTTAAATGCCACGGTCAGAGTGACCGTGGCATCTAACATGCCTCTGGGGAATCTTTCCCCCACAATCCCCCCCCCCCCCCGAACAGTTTTTGGGGGGCGCCAATCGCTGCTGGTCCCGATCTGGTCCCCAGCACTGCCAGTAAGATGGCGTCTGTAGAGAAATATATCTCTCACAGCTATTCATTGGGGGGGGGGGGGGTGGGAGGGGTAGACGTGTAATAATGATTTTGCATCCGTTTTTTGTGGGGCCATCCCAGGGTTTTTATTTTGCGCCTGTGTTCGACAAACTTACAGAGTGTGCGTGCAACAAAAACCTCAGTTTTCTGATCCTAGCTACTTTTTTTATCAGCTTTTGTTTCCCAACACTTTTCCTGCACTTCAAGTTTCCTGACAGCTATTTCTGCTGCAATCTTTGTTGCACATTAAGACGAATAAAAGACAAGTCAACCAACGTCTAAACCTTCTCCTGAATGTAGAGCGTCATTTGTGATGCCCGTTTTTTTTCTTGTGGTGCTCCACATAACTTAAGCCCTTACGACACAATGAAAAATCACAGTACAGGAAACAGACCTTGTACCAAAATTAATAAAATCCCTCCCATCGTTTTGGCCATCATGTATACCCTACCTTTAGTCAGTTAGTTTTTTAATGGCAGAAACAACATTCAGGATTCTCTTTTACAGTAGGCCTTAAAATGATTGAAAACTATATGTATCTGCCGATGAGCCTACTGTTCAGTAAAGAGCATGTGAGGTTATCACACATACCTCGATACAAAACTGCTAGAAATCTGCCAACCCGTAATGTTCTCTGGTGCACCATGTGCTTGTTACTCCCCTACTTGGCTCCCCCTCCTCCCTTCATAGACTTTGATGAAGCGCAGTCTGTTTTACTTGAGACATATCAGAACAGGAAACTGAACAATTTCACATATTGGAGAGGATTTATAACAGGAGATGATTTCTACCTCTGAAAATGTTGTAAATTGATCAAATGATGGACCCAATTTCTCTTCATTTGAGGTATTATTATTATGGAGAAGAATGCTATTATGTCAATTCTGGGCTCTGTTGATAATGACAGTCTGAAATTAGGTCCTTTGCCTAAATAACTTGTTTTTCGATTACTAATGTTAGCTAGACGTGTGATACTGCATATTTTATTGGAAAACTTCCACTTAAGAATAAAAAAATGTGTTTGCAAACAATGGTGGCAAATGTTTTCGATTGCTTTATGTGTGAAAATCATTTTTCATGGTTTATCATTTTTTATGTAATATAAAAGCAATAATTTTACTTTTTATCATACTGTACAACAAAATACAACTGAAGAGCTTACATGTTATTTTTAAAGGAAATCTGACAGCAGTTTTGACTATACAAAGCTGAAGATGTTGGGTAATGACCTTGGAGATTTGTGTAACCATTCATGTGTGTTTGTTGTCAGCGCAGTAGGTATAGAAGAAGAAAGAAATGTGAACTTAATTAGAAAAACTGTTTCTTAATATACAAACTCAGTTTTGTAACACAAGAAAGACAGGAAAAAACATTTAAAGGAAATTTACCATCCAAATCTGGCATGATGAACAAGGGGCATTTATTCATAGATCCAAGCACTGTAACTGTGATAATCTTCTAATATTTGTTATCCAAGCCTCCTTCCTGCTACAATTGACTTTTAAAGGGAACCCCTCAGCAAATTTAATCCCCCTTAAATAAACATATTGGGGCAGATTTATCAAGTGTCTGAAAGTCAGAATATTTCCAATTGCCCATGGGAACCAATCACAGCTCCCCTTTAAAATATTCATGAGCACTGGTGAAATGAAAGCTGAGCTGTGATTGGTTGCCATGGGCAACTGGAAATATTCTGACTTTCAGACTGCTTGATAAATCTGCCCCATTGTTTACAAACTGCCATTAGAAATTCAATGCATCTATCCCAAAATTGTTCATCCTCATGCATATAACCTTTCAGATTCTGTTCCCAGAGTTATCTCACCAACTAATCTATTCCAATGTGAGTTTACTCTGTGTCTTCTGCGGTGCTGAGACCAGCATATTCATAAGTCACAGTTACAGTTAAGCCTACAACATGAGGGAGGGGAGAATGTGGAAGATGATTTCTCTTCAACTGCTTTGTCTCTCAACTCCCTCATTCCCGATCTGCTCAGGAATTCTCTTCACAATGTCGCAAAAGTCAATGTCTCCCTAAAATTTTTCATTCCCCCTCCCTCAGGAATTCTCTTCAGTGAGTCACACGCAGCCCATGTCTCTCTCAATTCCCTTACCCCTTCCAACTCGGGAATTCTCATCACTGAGTCACACAAAGCCAACATCTCTCTCAAATCTTCAATGAGGAAGCCGAGCTGAGTGAAGAGAAAACACGCCTCTTGTGACTCAATGGGGCTCATTTAACTACCTGGTCCTGTAGCGATCCAGCGGCGCGTGCAGCCGATATCCACCAGGTGTCGCTGCTTCGCCGAGGTCCACCGAGGTTCACCGGAGTTCACCAACCTATTCCTGGTGCATGTAAGCACGTTTCAAGCGTCATTTTTTAAAAAATACCGCAGTTTTTTTGAATCTGTAGGGTTTTTTAACGCCCACGCCCCCGATTTCTGTTGCATGCATGCCAGCGCCGATGCGCCACAATCCGATCACGTGCGCCAAAAACCCGGGGCAATTCGGCGCCAACGGGTAATTTTCGGGAAACACGACGAAAAAGAGCGATTCGGACCCTTAGTAAATGTGCCCCATTGAGTCTCCTTTCAAGAAGCCAGCACCTATATTAAAAGTAATTTTAGCTATATTTACGGCTTTTTATACAATACATGGGCCACATTATAACAACTTCTGTGGGAACCTGTCATTTAGTTTAATGGTGAAATCCTGATGACAGGTTCCTGTTAATATTTTGCTAATGAGCCAGAAAAGCTTTGCGGGGCTTTACCAATGTTCCTCCATGTTCTAGTTTCACTGGCTGTTGCATTATGCAGGAGCTTCTGAAGTTTCTTTTTATGAGTGTGTGCCTCATATTTTAGAAATATAATTTATTTGTGATTTAATTTTAAACTGTGTGTTATTTAGTTTTTTATCCCTGTCAATGTTGTGTTTGGATTGTATATTGCGGATGTGACACTTCAAGTTCCCTCTGGGATAATGAAGTTATTTATTTATTTATTATTATTCATTTGCATTTTTTTTTTAAAATGCATAATTTATGGCTCTGCAAATGACTGCATATTCGATACTTGCTATTTATTATTTGCATGCCTTACCAGAGAGCATGTGTTATCCACTACATGGAGAGAGGAAAATGTAAAAATTCATAAAAACTTTAAATAATTTAAAAAAAAAACCTTGGTGTCTTCAGAAAGATATTAGTGCCTTATTCCCCAGAAAGTGCGAAACTACTTCAGTTTAAAACAGATGCGTTGGGATTTTTAGGCTGAGAAGATATTTTATAGTTCTTCATTACAATAAAACAAACGGAATCAGTGCTATTTTTTTTAAATATAATAATATACAGTAATAATATAGATTTTCATATTATATTAATTATTTATTAGAAATGAAAATAATGTTTGGTTCACTTTTGTAAAACAAGAGCTTGGCAGATGCCCTCAGCTTTTGAGTGATGTGTTATGTTATTTTCAATACAACTGGATCTATCTTTGTGTCAAATATGCTTCATGAAGTTTTCCCTGACAGCATAATAATATCATCAGCAAGGAGCCAGTAAAAGCACAATATTGCTAATAATTCTGTCACACATTTGCAAGCCACCTTATCATTAGTGGTTTCTTTACATGACCTCAAAAATGTAATATGTCATGCACATGTTTTGTTTTAGCGATTGTGCAAATTTATTTTGTTTACAGTATTGGTAAAAAGTAAATCTTGCCAATGCGTCCCGCGGTACTGTATCTGGTAAATTTTTGGGCTTGGGGACCCGATGAGCACAGTCAATATACAGTTCATAGTCCGCTAAGTCTGGCAAAAGAGCTTTGGTCAACTTATGGACATATTCTTTAAGATGAGAAGTAGGAACAATTTCCAAAATGCCCCTTATTTTTATAATATTACATCTATCTCTGTCTTTGTTAGAATCAGATTGGCTTGTATAGCCGTAACTGATTAATCAAGAGCATTATTAGCATCCACTAGTTCATTGTAGGATTCAACGAATGCAGCCACCTTATCTTCTGTGTGGGAAACTCTGTCCCCAAGGTCAATGAGGGAGGACTGAGGCAGTTTAATAAAAGAGGAGATATCAGTGTGGAGAGAGGACCTCAAGGCTATAAGCATAGACATAGGAGTATTCTCAGTAACCAACTTATCAGAAGCTTGAAAAGTAGCAAAGAAATCGGGAGCATCAACCCAGGGGGTATTTGCAAACAAGCATCAGTTGCCCGGAGTCTTTCTTTTTTGGCAGTTGCTTAGCAGAACTATTAGAAGGTGAATAGAGATCTCCAATCCCCTAGGTTGTGGTGAAACTGATGAGGTTCTCATTTGTTCTCATTTGATTGAAGCACCAGAGAAAGCGTACTGCACTCATATTCAAACTGTGTTGGAGAGGCTGTTGTTGAGGTTTGCACGATATGGGAAGCTGTACTTCATCAATCCGGGACATTGAAGGGTAGGGGAGAGCTAAAACCTGACGGGAGCTTAGGGACAGATTTGCAGAGTGCAGAGTCCTGTGACTTACTGTTAGCTCCGCAAGAGCAAGCGGTTGCACCATCTTGGAACTTTGTGGTGCTGGGAGTCGGCTGGGAAATAGTGTCCTATCTGCTTGCTGGTCACCTCTTTGGTTTCTCGCTTCCTCCCCAGGGTAGGTGCTGTTATGATTAAACCACATGCTGTAAGTTGTTTCGCCGGGCATTGTGCCCTAAATAGCTTTGTTAGTTGCTGGTTTGAAGATCTAGGTGCCGGGGCCCTGTCCTCACGCGTCCCTCTTCCTCGCCAGCCAAGCCACGTCCCTATTTATTTTATTTATTGATGGGTTGTTCAAGAACCGGACATTGGTGTTTAGTACCAGAATAGGATTTTTTTGTGGCATTTTACATTCCAGGCATTGCTTATGTTCAGAAAGAAATTTGTTTAAAACAAAAAAATAACAAGTATATATATATATATAACAAATAGTGGTAGAAGGTTGCTATTTAAGTAAATATGGTTCTGGTGTTGCTCACCCTCCTCTGGGGCATTCTGTCCACAGCATATCAAATTTGAGTACATTTAAAAGGTTCTGGTCTAATCCATAAAATTAGGTTTCAGCAAGGCTCAAGTCTAAAATGGTTGTAGGTGCAAATTATCGCTGACTAGTGGTCAAAAGTTGTAATAGTTCTTAATTAACGTGTAAATTGTATACCCAATGGAATTGCCTGATGCAACCCAGAAATGAAGCCATAGGCTAAGGGGGAACATGATGGTGGTAATGGGGGACCTATAAAGCCTGAATTTTAATCATGACAGATTGATCTCCATCTCTGTCCTTATCAACACCCACATCTGTGTTAATGGGCAATTCACGAGAAACCCATGTAAGCGCTGTCTCTTTTTTTTAAGGCAGGCCTGCAAAAGATTGTGAATGTGTTTGGGGGAAAAAGTTAATTTTCTAGGCAAATATTGACTTTGCAAATTAATGGCTTGTTAAAGCTGATCAATCTTCAACTTCTAGGAGTATATGCCAAATGACCATTATAAGACCTGATGAAGGTATCATTTTTTGTATCATTCTCAAAACATTAGGCCTGACTGTCTGTGATATTATAAATATATATATATTATATTATATCTATATTATATATATAATATATATATATATATGTATATTGAAGCAAATAGAATGGAAGTCAATTTTAGGCCATAAAGTATGGCATTTTGTTATATGTCAGGTGCAGACAAGTTATTGATGGACTAATTTAACTTTTAGAGGATGTAAAACCTCAAGGGTTTGTTAATGGTAAAAGCAGTCAGGGGCGGGCACGTTGGTGAAGCACACAAGGATAATATACACTAGGGTCATTGGTGCCCTTAAAGTGTATTGGCTCTGCTAGAATGGAAAGCAAGAGAGTGACACCCCCTTTATTGCAGTTCCATCCCTAGCATGTCACCTGACTCCTCCTCAGATTGCTATATTCCAGTGATTTAAATAAAGCTGTGGCCATTTTGGCCCATTAAGTTATGTGGTTGTGTATTTTTTCCAGGCGCCGTATTTTTCTCTTAGACACCATTTAAGTTGTTTTAAAATAAAGTGAGGGTCCATCCCATATCCACACATCAAGAATATTCCAGAATGTTCCACAGATTCTCTGTTGTGTGAACAGCGGATTCCATTAGTCTACAACACTGCAACCTTCCATTTTTTTCAACCGCAAGAAGGAAAGATTGAACAGCTTCTTGAAGATAAATCTCTAAAAAGCTGTAGAGATGTGGTTCTTCAAAACCTTTGGGAATCAGTACTAATTTTCTCCGGTTTATTCAATAAACACCACTACTAAGATGTGCCTCCACTGCTTGGAAGTTAAAGGGGAACTGTCACCACATTTTCACAAATACAGCTAGTGACAGATTCCTATAACTAGTAACTAGTAACTAACAGACCCCAGGTATCAATTACGATGAATCAATTTAATTGGTTCACACTTTTTAAATTATCAATCTCACACATTACATAGCTTCTTGTGGCTAGCTTTTAGGGTGCAGTCACACTGCACACTGAGATTTGCCTAATTAACCCCTAGGCGCACCAGGACGTTATAGTACGTCCCCGGGGCTAGATGCTTAGCGCACGGGGACATTCTATAACGTCCTGCTTCTGGCACCGGCTCACGAATGGAGCCGGTACCAGAAGCAGCAGCTGTCAGCTGTCTAGTACAGCTGACAGCCTGCGCTAACACCCGCGATCGGAGCCGGCTCCGATCGCGGGTGTTAACCCCTTATACGCCGTGGTCAAACATGACCGCGGCGTGTAAGGGTGTTTGCGCTGTGGATCGGATCCCCAATGCCGGGGGATCCGATCCACTTCTGGGCAGCTCCGAGGATTGGCATGTGCCCCGGAGCTGCCCGGTCTCCATGGCAGTCAGACCCCTTCCGGGTCTGATTGTAAACTGTCTGAGCATGCGCAAGCTTGCTCAGACAGTTTACACTGCTCTACAATAAAATAGTATTGTAGAGCAGTGTATTGAACTTAAACCAGTGATCAGAGCATCACTGGTTCAAGTTCAAGTATGTATAATTAAAAAAAAGTCAAAAACACTAAAGTTAATACATTAAAATAAATAAAAAATAAATGCATTAAAATATAAGCCCCTAAAATGTCACTTTCCTATAAAAACACTTAATAAAGTATAAAAAACACAAAAAAACCCCGCATATTTGATATTGCCGCGTCCAAAACAATCTGTATAATAAAACAGAATCATTACTGGACCCGCACGGTACACGCCGTAGAAATAAAACCGCAAAAACGTTCCGAAAAAGAGCACTTGTTAATAATACCCTATAAAAAAAGCTCTAAAAAGTAATTCAAAAACTGTATGCGCTCCAAAATAAGGCCCATGAAAGAACAACTCTTCTACGCAAAAAAATAAGCACTAACAGATTTGTCAAGCCGTCGACAAAATAAAAAAAGTTAGCTATATGAAAATATGGTGATGCTTCTATAAATGAAACAAGATTTTCTCCAAATTGGTTTTTATCAGTACAATTGAATAAGAAATCTTACACAAACCCCCACCACTATTGATATCATGCGACCGTAACAATCTGTATAATTTAAAAAGAATACGTTTTGATCACGCAAAGTGAACCCCGTAAAAAAAAAACAAACACAATAACATAAAAAAGCTCAGAAAAAAGATCAATTTCAATTAATACCACTATATAAAATGCTCTAAAAGTGTGATTTTAAAAAAAATTGTTTATGCACTCTTCAAATAAGACCACTAAAAAAGAACCCAATCCTTTCGCAAAAAATAAGCCATTAAACAGATTTGTGAGGGAGAAAATTAAATAAAGTTATGCATATGAAAGAAAGGTGAGTGCTAACAATTACAAAATTTGCCCAATTACTTTGTATTCAGTATAAAAATGGAAAAAAATTAAAAAATTATCTTAAATGGAAGGGTCTTTTGGTAATCGTTGCGACCTATAGAATAAAAATAATATTGACTATTTGTATTGTTATGGTAAACAGCCAAAAAAAAAACCATAAAAAATCTTCCTGAAAAGTGATGATTTTCATTTCCTCCACAACAAAGAGTTAAATAAAAATCATCTACCATTAGGCCTATCGCTTCCCCCCAAATTACGCAGCAGAAAAGTGCATCTCATGTGGCAAAAAGAAATAGGCCTCCTATAGGTCCACATAAAGAAAAAGAAAGAAAATTATAGTCTGTAGCAAATGTGATATAGGCAAATTGATCTGGATGGCCCGTCCTTCCTTCTATGGCACCGGCCGTGCGCCCATAAAGCAGAGTTCCTATTCCCTACATAGTGAGGTTACACCACATATAGAAGTATCCGTGTTACTGGGGAGATTGGGGTAAACAAACTTTTGTGGAGCCTTTATTGATTTAATCCATTGCAAATTGTTTAATTTTCCACCCAAAATGAGTGTATGTGAAAAAAATACGCTTATCAATTTGCAGACTGCGCCTCCATTTTGTTTTACCCCTAGAAAAACGTAAAGCGTTAAACAAACTTGTTAAAGAGTGTTTCATACGTTGAGGTATGTGTAGTTCTCCACAATGGCAGGTTAATTTAGCGAGTCTCACTTATTTAGGCTCTCAGTGTCAATTACAAGTTGAGCAGGGCCCATCTAAATAAAGGTTTTGGTGATTTTACAAAAAATTTGAAAAATTATACCTAAATTTTTTTTGTTCTGAGCCTCAATAATCATTCTAGTAAAAATATGTGGAGATCTTAAAGAAACCATGCCAACAAAGCAGACATTGGGAATGTAAGTTACTGAATTTATTGGGAGCTATGACTATCTGCATCAAATAGTATGAGAATTTTAGAACGGCTAAAATAAAAGAATTTTCCAAATTTTTTGCCAATATTTAGTGTTTGTTAATACAACTAAACGAAAGATTTCATCAAAATTGTTTGGAAACTAATTTGACGAGATCAGATGTTGTCCCGAGAAACAATCTCAAAATCCCCGGAATATAACTAGCGTTCAAAGCTATAACCACTTATTAGTTGCAACAGTAGATTTGAAGAATGGGGCCGCGTCCAAGGCCAAAAGAAGCTGAGTCCCGTTAGGGGGTTAAATAGATGTTAGAATTGTGTTTACAAAAACATACACAGACAAGTTATCTCTTATGGTAACACAAGTGACCAATATAGTTAAACATTGTGTGTAACAAAATGCATGCATTAATTGGTTTATTGGTGTTTGTAAATTACAAGTGTTAACAGGTGTTTCATTTCCGGGATAATCTCTCTATCGATGTTGCCAATGTGTTTTAAAGAAATGTGTTAAAGGCGATGTACTTGATGAACTCGCATCACACTCGCAACGCATGCTGCCTGCTTCTGAAGAGATGAGCACCAAGATTTAAAAACAAGAACTACTATGTAGCGCTGTTGTCCACCAAACGACTATTAAGACAATGAACTTATAAAAAAATTATTGTTACATAAAAAATCCCACGGTGTGTTTTGGCTATCTGGCCTTCATTAGATTAAGCATACATATAAAAAAATGTGATATTATGTACCAAATTTATAGAAGATTTTAAGAACAAAATACATCAATGTTTGTCCTCCATGAAGGACACGCCACCCCTCAAAACCTACATCTAAATCTGAATTTATATAATACAGAAGAAAGAGGACATACTAATAACTTGACTGCAGCAGAGAAAGACTTTTTGCAATCTTTATTGTATAATGATAAAATCATTATCATATCTGCAAATAAAGGAGGGGGCATGATAATTCTGAAGAGGAAACTATGTGAGAGACTTTCACCCTATGATTACCTTTACTAAAGAACTGTATACTTTTTTTAGATGTGTGACACAAGATTGGTATTGTAATTAAGAAAGAATACAATTATTTGAGGATACTAGATCCAGCAATGGCTCTTTTTTATTATTTACCTTAGATCCACAAGGATCAGACCAATCCTTCTGGGAGAACTATCATCGCGGGGATAGAATCTCTTATATCTAATCTGTTATACTATGTGGATCAGTTTCTTCAGCAGTTTGTTATCAAGTCCTATATCAAGGATACTACCGATTTCATTAGCCCTGTTATACTAATTGCATGGAAATAATAAAAAATTTTTAACCATGGATATAAGACTCAATGATCACTCACTAGCGATCAAAGCGATGATATTTTTTTGAACAAGGTTAGTAGCCTGTCATGCAAAAGAGGTTCATTTTGGATGCTGTTATGTTCATTCTAGAACTAATTTTTTTCTCTGTTTTGAGCAATAAACTGTATATTTACAACAAAGGGGGACCGTGATAGCAAGTACATTTTCACCCAGCTTTGCTGACCTCTCTGTAAGTTTAATTTAGGACACCTTCATATACAGTAAAAGCCTCCATTATATAGTAAGTATATTACTTTTAGAAGATTTATTGTTGATATATTTGTGATTTGGAATGGTACCTAAGATGAGCCTGATGCTTTTATACAGCAGATCAATAATAATGACCGTGGCCTTGACTTTACTAGTGCTGTAACAACCAGCGATGCTGAATTTTTAGATGTTATTGTCTATCATGATACACAACAAACTATCAACAATAAAACATGTTTTAAAGCGATAGACAGTAACGCTTTTCTACATTTTTGTAATGGCCATTACAAGAAATGGCTCGTTAATATTCCTTTTGCTCAATGCAAGCGTGTGGGGAAAAATTGCACAAAGACTCTGACTACATTGAACAGAGCAAAATTTTGACAGAAAGGTTACACTTTAAAGGCTACCCAAAATCTGTAGTCAATTTCTCTTGTTTAAAAGCTGAGGCCTCAAGTCAAAAAGACTGTCTAGAAAAGAAGAATCAGTCCTCGACCCAAAATGAAAATTTGAGCTTTAATTTTATCACTATATAATCCAGTGATTGATAGCTGTCAAGAAAATTATACAAAAACATTGAGAGGTCCTGTTGCGTGATCCTTATTTAACCCCTTAACGCCGAAGCCACTTTTCACCTTCCTGACACGGCCCATTTTTTAAAATCTGCCCTGGGTCACCATAAATGGTTATGACTTTGAATCGCTTTAACATATCCAAGTGATTTTAAAATTGTTTTCTCGTGACACTTTGTACTTCATGTTAGTTTAACCCCTTATCGACTTGGCCTTTTTTAGTTTTTTTACACCATTTCACATTTTTCCACACCCCCCTTTCTCTCACAATTTCCCCTTAACTATAACTTGTTTGTTTTTTTTTCCACACTATTTCTAAATTGTAGTCTCTGGCTATTTGCGCTAACTTTCCCCTGTGTACACACACATATTGCGCACCCTCTCGTTGTGTGAAGGTATTAATTGTTCGATCATTTGGCGGTACTGAGAACGGCCTTTCCTCCCTACCTCTCTGAGTTACAGCAATTATGTTTCAAATGTAGTTGCTTGGTGAAAATTTGGAAAAATTCTCGATTTTAGAACTTCAAAATGTTTTACTTTTTCCACACACAGTCATAACAGCAAAAAAACTTAATAACCAATATTCACCAAATGTTTTCTTTATGTGGACATGGTTTTTTATGCATACTCTGATTTTTGTAGGATGTTATGGGTCTTTGAATGTTAGGCGCGATTTTTCACATTTTCATAAAAAATGCTAAATCCTGCTATTGAAGGATCAGCTCAGGTTTCAAGTCACTTTGAGAGGCCTAAATAAAAGTAAAACCCCATAAATCACCCCATTATACAAACTACACCCCTCAATGTATGTAAAACAACTTTTATGAAGTTTGTTAACCCTTTAATTGTTTTACAGAGGTTAATACAAAATGGGATGCAGTTTTGAAAGTAATTTTTTTTTGGCTAAATTAATTTGTTTTTCAAAAAATGTACAAATTCTCAGTGGATAAAATACCAAAGCATCTGCACAAAATGTGATACCCAATCCCTCCCGTGTATAAGGCTTATTTTTTGCGACATGAATTTTCATTTTAGTGGGTCATTAGCTTATTGATGAGATTTTATTAACTCTTGAATATATGGAGGAAAAGAAAATTGTCAATTTTGGTTTCCTTTCCTTTTGTATTCTTTTGGGGTCGTACACTGTACACTAAAAATCTTATATTATATTTATTCTACAGATCACTATGATTACGGTGATACCTCATTTATATAGGTTTTCATTTATTTTTACAATTTTACTGGAAAAAAAACTAATATAGAGGAAATCTCATTTATTTTTGCACCATCTTTTCGGAGACATAACTTTAATATTTTTTGGTTTACAGAGCTAGTTTAGGGCTTATTTTTTACGTGTTGAGTTGTCCTTTCAAGTGGTACCATTCTGGCACACATAACTTTATTTGATCACTTTTTAGAACATTTTGAACATTTTATGAAAAATTTACATTTTGTTTTGTTTTTACAGCGTTCACCGAGCGGGCCCAATAATGTTTCTGAGTTATTGTACAGATTGTTACGGACGCGGCGATACAAAATATGTGGGGTTTTTTTGCGATTTTGTGGTTTATTTACTTTATTACATGTGTATAAGGAATGTTTGTGTTTAGGGGACTTTAACTTTATTTCATTATTTTTATTAAAAAATGTTTTTATACAATGTTTTTAACTGTTATTAATTACTTTTACAGATTTGCTTAAACAAGCGATTCACTGATCACTTGTTCAAGCTCTTCTTCACCTTACACAGTGTAATACAGATGTATTACACTGTGTAATGTAAAACACTGAGCATGCTGCTCCTTCTGGCACTTCCCAGTCCCAGGAAGAGGATCACACAGCCCGGGGCACTGGCTGCAATCGAAGCAGCGGACCCCCCCGGTAAGTGTCATGGGTTAACACCCGCGATCGGAGAAATCTATAATATATAGCCAACACCCGCAGCTTCTGGCGCCGGCTCCTGAGCGGAAGCCAGAAGTTTGAAGTAGTAGTACTGAAAATTGCGGGGTTAAATGAATTAATACCTAAGAAACCACAGTAGATTTTCATTAAAAATATTACAGCACCTAGCAGCACCTAGCCAAGTTGAGAAAATATAATCCCACCATCTCAAATATGTTTCCACAAGTGGTAGGTAGTTATGAGTGTAGCAATGCCAGGAGCAAATGTTGTTGCACATCATCTTAAAACGCAAAGAAATTTCTTCATTTGTCACCAAAGAGATGTTTCCAATCAAAACATTTTTCATTTGTAGTTCAGACTATGTTCTATATCTTGCTGAATGCACGTGTGGTTCACAGTACATCGGTCACTTTATACAGTCCCTTAGGTTTAGACTGAATACACACTGCAGTAACATCGATAAAGGTTTTCCTCTACATAACATATCCCAGCATGCACTTGTATTTCACAAAAATAAAATTATGGATAAATTTGAAAGAACAAATTGACCTCTTGGTTCCTCACAGAGAAGTTCTGAATCTTTTGACTATGGTTTTTATTAGCTAAGGGTTTACAAAATGAAAGCCTTGAAAAATTATTATAAATGTCCTTCCTTTTTTGTTTTTCCAGTTTACATGTACTCATTGCGCTTTGGTTTCTACTCTTCTTGTATTTCAGGATTCTTAAGTGGATACATTCCCAGAATTAAGGTAAATGTATTATACACTTGTACATTGTTCCATTCATTGGGAGGAAGGAATTAATGTGTCTCTGGCTCCAACAATGCAGAGCTCCACCACAATAGTCTTTTACTGCCTTAGTTTCCTCGCTGTGATAATAAATCTGTTGCAGTTTTAAAATTGTTGAGGTTTAAGGTGGTCCACAATGAGGTGCACGCCCCTAATTTACTGACTACTAAGGAGCTAAATTGTATATGTGTGTTTTATTATTATTTGCCATAGTCTGCCTATGTTATAATTAGAAATGAGCGAGCACTAAAATGCTCGGGTGCTCGTTATTCGAGACGAACTTTTCCCGATGCTCGAGTGCTCGTCTCAAATAACGAACCCCATTGAAGTCAAAGGGAGACTCGAGCATTTTTCAAGGGGACCAAGGGTCTGCACAGGGAAGCTTGGCCAAACACCTGGAAACCTCAGAAAATGATGGAAACACCACGGAAATGGACAGGAAACAGCAGGGGCAGCATGCATGGATGCCTCTGAGGCTGCTTAAATGCACCATTATGCCAAAATTATGGGCAACAGCATGGCCATGACAGAGTGACCGAATGAAAAAAATAAAAAGCATCTAAAACATCCAATAATTGACCCTGACACTATAGAAGACGGCATGCAAAGGCAGCGGCAGCAGCGGCAGGCTAGAAAGTGGCATGGCGACATACCCCAAATGGACTCAGGCTTCAAACCAATTTAAAAAATTCCTTTTGGCGAGGATAACGTGTAGCACTGTATGTATCAGTATTTTGCCTGGTTAAGGCGGCAAAGAGGAACCAAAGGAGGTGAGCCCAAGAAATGAGTTGAATGAAATGAAATTTTGAAATTGAATGAAAGTCTTCCTATTGTGAACAAAAGGTTGACGGTCTTAAGTTAGTAGATCACCCAGCCATGGCCACGACGACCATAGTGACCAAGATTCCATAACGTATCTAATGAAACCACCCGGCGAAAGAGATGAGCGAGCTGAACGCTGTGTGTAAGGCTGAACATTGGAGGCACCATGGAGAACGATTCTCACCTGCCTCATTTAAGAGCGCGACGTGACTGGGGCATGCCATATTGCCGCTGCATATGATTGCCAACCTTCAGCGTCTCGCAGCATGGCGGCGCAAGTCGAGAGTTTCCATTAGAGTTTGGTGCGAACACCTATGAAAATTCTGCCTGACCGCCGTTGAATAAGGGGATGATGTGTGTCGAATATCCTCTAATGCGCAGCTCAGCGTCTTGGGGTATAGACAGTTGAAAGTTGCACATGGAGCCATGGTGGGCCAGAAGCGTTTACTTTGAAAAAGTTGTATAATTTCAAAGCAGGCGGGCGGGTAGAGTCGTTTGATATAATATAGGAATAATGGAATAGCATAGTGGTTCTATTTTTAATGTTTTTTGGAATGGCTTCCATGTTTAAGAGTGACAGTATGGCGGCATCCATATTGCGCTGCTATGATTGCACCACTGCAGGTCTCCAGACATGGCCGCGCCGACAGATGGGCCGATAGCTTCTTCCTATGTATCTGGGAAACACCTGTGAAAATTCTGCCTGACACAGCTAGTTTGAATAAGGGGATGATGTGCTGCATATCCTCTCGCGCTCCAGCGTCTGGGGTATAGACAGTTGATAGTTGCGCATGGAGACATTGGTGGACGCTGTGGAGGATCGTGGAGGCGAAAAGGACAGGAAACAGCAGGGGCAGTATGCATGGATGCCTAATCTTGGGATGGAGCTGGCGGTCCGCTGCCAGGCGAGCTTTCACCTGTCCAAGCCCCTGTCTCTCGGCTCCTCTCCACCCAAAATGGGCCTGGGGGCCAGAAGCGTTTACTTTGAAAAACTTATAATTTTCAAAGCAGGCGGGGTCATTTGAATATTTCATCTAGGAATAATGGAATAGCATAACGATTTTATTTTTACTTATTTTTTCGGAAATGGTTCCATGTTTAAGAGCGACAGTATGGGGCATGCATATTGCGCTGCTATGATTGAAACTTCAGGTCTCCAGCACGGCGACGACAGATGGGCCGAGTTCCATTATGTATCTGGTGAAACACCTGAAAATTCTGCCTGACACAGCTCGTTTGATAAGGGGACGATGTATGGAGGCTGTAAAGTAGTATAGATTAAAGGTGCTGCAGTTAAAACTATGTTAGTTGGATCTTGGGATGGAGCTGGCGGTCCGCTGCCAGGCGAGCTTACGCTTGTCCAAGCCCCTGCCTCTCGGCTCCTCTCCAGCCAAAATGGGCCTGGGGGCCAGAAGCGTTTACTTTGAAAAAATTATAATTTTCAAAGCAGGCGGGGGCTACAAACAGCACTTCTAAGAACCTTTTGTATAAGATCAAGTGTAGTACTGTTCTTATAAGTAATTGGCTTGGTTACGGTGGGTGATGTGAATATAAACAGATGCGCAAGAAGCGCTGAAATAATATCGGTAAAGGTTAGACTGAATACACACTGCAGTAACATCGATAAAGGTTTTCCTCTACATAACATATCCCAGCATGCACCTGTATTTCACAAAAATAAAATTCTGGATAAATTTGAAAGAACAAATTGACCTCTTGGACCATCACAGAGAAGTTCTGGAACTTTTGACTATGGTTTTTATTAGCTCAGGGTTTACAAAATGAAAGCCTTGAAAAAGCATTATAAACGTCCTTCCTTTTTTGTTTTTCCAGTTTACATGTACTCATTGCTCTTTGGTTCCTACTCTTCTTGTATTTCAGGATTCTTAAGTGGATACATTAACAGAATTAAGGTAAATGTATTATACACTTGTACATTGTTCCATTCATTGGAGGGAAGGAATTAATGTGTCTCTGGCTCCAACAATGCAGAGCTCCACCACAATAGTCTTTTGCTGCCACAGTTTCCTCTCTGTGATGATAAATCTGTTGCAGTTTTAAAATTGTTGAGGTTTAAGGTGGTCCACAATGAGGTACACGCCCCTAATTTACTGACTACTGAGGAGCTAAATGGTATATGTGTGTTTTATTATTATTTGCCATAGTCTGCCTATGTTATAATATATTTGTTATTCCTTATTTTTAATGTTGCCATAGCTCCATTCTTTCATTAGGAGGCTTAGTTCCCTGCATTATACAGCAAACACCTGCCGCCAACACCTGTTACTGTGCTGGTATGATCAAGTGCCATCTTCAAACATGACTGCTATAGTTAAATGCCATGTTTGATCCTATCAGTGGTCATTAGGTGGTGTTGATGACTTAGGTTAATCAATAGCCAGAAACTCTGCTGGAGGCAGGGCCTTTAACAGATCCAGTGAAATTCCATTATACTTCCATACAATAGTATGGCAGTATATTGGATAGAAATCACCTCCATTTTCCTAGAACAGAAATAAAAAAAATATAGACAATTATAAACATTTTAGATATTGCCGCATCCCAGAATTTCTGATCTACCAAATTTTAAAAATCATTATTCGATTTGGTGACACACTGATGTCATACACGTGTGGCCCATATTTACCCACCTCTTGCTAGGTAATATAGTCATGTGACCATTAAAGAGGTTGGGGCAAGTAAGTGACATTATAGAGCGGATTTATAAAAAGTGTCCTAAAGTTAGAAAGTGCAGACTAGAGTCAGACTAGAGAGTTAGACTAGACAGTCTTATTCTGCACCAGATTCATATAAGTGTCTGGTGCTGGTGCAGTATAAGACTGCCTAGTCGTACTTTGCACCTCCTATTAGTTGGCTTACTTTACACCAGAAAGTTAGGACATAATTTTGTCTGGTCAGCAATATTTTTGCAACACCAATCTTATTGATGTAAGGCCACACCCCCTTTCATAGGTCAAGCCCCTTTTGTTGAGCTAGTTGTAGGAGAACCAGAAAACTGTCTAAACCCCCTTATAAATGTGGTGCATCCAAAGAATTCTATTTTGCAGACAAATTAATAGACCACTGCCATTGTGTCAGCCTTTGGTTTTTAGGGGTTTTCTGCAGATATGTATAAATAGATAACATATGGACCATTTCTGTGGACAAAAATAATGGCAACAGGTTACACATTGATGACTTGAAGACTGCAAGAACAGATCTGAAAGGGTGCACCAGCCATGAGGCAAATTGAGCCTTTCGCCTCAGGCAGCATTAACTGCAGGAAGGTGGTGGGCAGCATCAGGGACACTGACATCTCTTCCAGCCAGATGTCAACATGGGTGCATGGGACACGGCATGAAAAACCCACCTACTAAAAAAATAACATTATATATTACTAATGGATAAGATGGAGGGAGCCTTAGACAGCAGAGAGTTTGGGTTCACACCCACAGATCTGTTGTTTCTAGCCTAAGGAGTAGGTAGTTTTAGTTTGCTATTTGTTATGTAAAGCTATTTTTAAACATTATGTGACTCTTGGACAACTCTTTCAACTTGAATTAAAAATGGTCAGTTTGAAGCCCATATCATTTTTTATAGTTTTTTTTTAAAAATGTTGTAGACTTGAAGCAAAAAAAATAATCTCCGTACCTTTGGTATACGTTTGCAAAGTTTTTGTTTTACCTCTAGGTGATTTTGAGGTTAAGCTTTCTTTCCGTGAACCATTATGCCAAAATTGTAATTACTGCATGATGTAATATTCCCATCTTCATACGAGTCCGGTATGGAAACAAATGGCAGAGAACACAGAGCAGAAGGTGAAGGAGTGAGGCAGCCTGTGCACCTCATCTTAAAACAGATGCAATCAGCTCAATCCCTCCTGTACCTGGCATTTAATTAGCTCTGAATATCGTCTGAATTAATGCATGAAGTGAACGAAGGAACCGTTTGGAGTAATTTATGTAAATTGCACTCAAAGATTTGTCAAGTTTGGGTGAGTGCAGAGCGTCAGAAATTCATGCATATTAACCCTATGCTTTCTTATTGGTGGACTATAGAATATATAATGTGGAAATATAGCAATAAAAATGCTTAATGAGAAACCTCATGAGTGGATGATTTTAAAAACAAAACAAATGAACTAACAAAAGAAAAATAAAACAAATACTATGTTCACACACATCAGCATTTAAAATGCGGATTGTCATTCATCATTGTACACGTGGCCACAGGTCTGCCTTGATTTACTGCACAGTGCTCTGCAGTATATATTATTGAAGCAAAACTACAAGACAGGAACCTCAACTTTTCACTTTTTAAATGTCTTTATACATTTTTCACTGAAGGATCTATCCATGGGATTGGAGCCACCATTCTTCTATGAAGGATTTTTGTTGATGCCCTCTGCTACTAAAGATCCAGTCATGAAGGAAGGTAAATTCCATCATACAGTTAAGCTAATCTGCCTCGTAACTGATGCTGATACTAATAGCCCCCCCCCACCCCCCAGGGGGGAATGACGGAGTTGAGAGAGAAACTGCCCCAGAGAATTCCTGAGGGAGGGGAGAATGAGGAAGTTGAGGAATGTTTGGCTGTGTGAGTGTTAGTCACACTCTACACTGTCATGGATTAAAATTCTGTAGGGCAGGCAAGGTCCCCCATCTGAATGATCCACAGGAGGAATGGTAGAAGTTCATGTGATCAGACGAGACCATAATAAAAGAGACCATGTATAGCCGAAAAGAAGACTAACCAGTCTTTGGACCTGAACCAAATTGAAAAACTATGGAGGGAGTTATAACTCAATGTTGATCTGTAGATCTGTGATCTATATATAGTTTAAATGTACTGCTCCAAGAAACTAATCTTTACCCATGAACCAGCGAAACAAATAAAACAATTGTAAATTTCCTTTAAAGAAAAAAATTTTTTTAAATAAGATATAAAGTTATATAAAACATTACATATACAGTACTCAAAAGTACGTAGTGCTATTAAAAATGTAATGTCACGTAATGTAAAATACAGCCGGCAAGAAGGAAAGCAGTGTGGACCCAAAAAATTGTGAAAATTATGGTTTCTCTAAAAAGAAGAAAAAGGAAAAAAAAGAACATTATTCACAGGATTTTACATGAGACATGAGTGTTAGTGTTTTTTGTCACACGTACTTTGATAAGTTTGGGGCATAAATAGCACTTCTATCCTGAGATGTTACACCCTCTCCTGCGCCACCCATTACTGTAGCAAGTTTTCAAATTTTTTGCAGCTTTCTACATTTCATTAATCAAGTGTAGATATAAAAGCCTAGCCACATCAACTTTCCTAGCAAATTCAAAAATGTGGTGTGTAAAAATCCAAAATTTCACAAAAAGTTGATGCAAATAAGCTATGAACATTAAAAAAATTTACACTGAAAGTGCAGCCGTCCCCTTCTGTGAGACAGGGAGCCACACACTAGTGTACACTGTGAGCTCTGAATCCTTAGTTTTCCATAGATAAAGAATACTCAGAAGAACCTGTCGATATTGATGGGGCTAGAGGCAGCCAAATCTAAAAGCTGATAAATCAATTCATTCATCTTGATATAAGAACACAAATTCAAATACAGACATGGAGATGACATTTAACACAGAATAGGCGCCAAACTTTATAGTCCCATACTGCTGCGAGTGTTATTCTATGTACATACTTACAGTGGTTTTCCATGATGTACTAACAATATACCAGCTGCAAATGACCTGAAGTAATTAAAGGGGTTGTACTCAGGGGAGTAAAACTTCCCTAGGCCACACTGTATCCCTCCAGGCCTATATATTGGCATCTAACCCATAACATGGGTATTTACTGTTAATACACGTGCATAAGTCCAGTTTTTCAGCACAATTACCTCACTCGGCTTATACTCAGGTATATATAAAAATAAATGGCACCTCCTCTTCTTTCTTCAAACTATGATGTCAGCCGCTGCCCTCGGCTTATTCTCAAGTCAATAGGTTTTCCCAGTTTTTGGTGGTAAAATTATATTGAGTTCGGCTTATACTGAGTTCGGTATGAGTGTCATTTGGCCCAGCCTCCAACCTCCACCAGATTGACAAAAAAAGATAACCAATATATACACTATCTTCATGATACAGGCATTAGTAGTGGAAGGTCTCTATTGCTGGAGACCCGCTTAGCTGCCCCTTAGATCTTTAGAAAAGACCCGGCGCACCTGATGAATTTAGACAAGCCAGAGGGGTAAACTCTTTCTCCATTTCAAACTTTATCTTTTCCCTGCAGCAGCATAACACGTGCAGCCCCAGCACCTCCTCCTCCTGCGCTTCTACTAGTCCTCTGTCACAGGTGCAGGCTATAGTGCAGTTCTATGCCAGTGAGTGCACAGCCTCTTGATGTTTCTGGGATTGGCAGAGGGGCGGGGCCAACATCAGTGCTTGATACTGTACATCTGCCTGATAGATTCCAACATAGCACACAACTATTTGGTGATAGTTCACATTAGTGGTCTGTGAGCATATTCCATTAAAGGAGTTTGTGTAATATTCCAGGGTGTGGGTGTGGACTCTCTAAGCAGACACTTCCCTATCCCTTCAGTGCTGTGTGCTGACAATGTGCTAATATTATCAGGGTCCCCGGTTTATCTACACTTTTATTTAGCTTCTGAACATTTACTGGTATCTGACACATAGAAAAAGAGAGATGAGACAGGTCAGAGATGAGAGATGATGAGATCTATGAAATGTATATAACACACTATGACACTCTGCTAACTCACCTATAACACACACAGCCAGCCCTGCTATATGCCTCCTTCCCTTGCTATAAAGATCTTATCTTATGTGTTGTTTGAAGAATAAGTCTGTGCATGCTGCTGCTTGCCTTCAGTTAGTGTCTGTGTGTGAGCTTATCTTGTAATGGAGGAGGGAGGGCATAGAGCACACTGTATCGAGCAAACAGGAGAAGCTAAGAGAAGAATCTGCCCTGTCGACCATAGAAGATTTACGGTCGGATCTCGGGGGAACCAAAACTGTATACACCGAGACTGATAGAGACAGGTTGGAATTATATCTGTGAAATGCTTTATTTTTGTTAATAACAGTGAACTAGAGGACGTGTTCTTTTCTTTTCCTGAGTATTTTTAAGAATCTTGTCTTTGTGGGAATACCTTTTTAACCCCTTATCGACATGTAATAGTACGTCACATGGTTGTAGGTCAGGCCCTTGCTGACTATTGTAGCAAACACCCACAATCGGTTCTAGCACTGATTGCAGTTGTTAACCCTTAGATCAGCTTCCAGCAGCATTAAAAAGCTGGTGAAGCATGGGCACCACCCATTTTGGCTTGGATTGTGGCTCCCGTGACGTTATCAGGGAACCATGGTCTTTTAAAATGACAGTCTTGGATCATACAAAAACCTGAGACTGTCTCATTTTAGCCCATGTATTACAATTTGCGATATACACATTGTAATAGATGATGTGCAAAATCCCCATATGCTGCCATATTGTAGTATGCATTTATAAATATAAATAAACAGTAAAAATCATAAACATGTTATGTATAGACGCCTCCCAAAATCTAATTCCAATTTATCAAGATATAATAACAGTTATTCCTGACGTTTAACCCACATAATGGAAAAAAGCACCCAAAGTTGAAAATGACACTTTTTTGTCATTATTTGCAAAATATGAAAAATTCTATAAAAACGATTATTTTTAGGTTATACAGTCATCAAAATGTTAGCATTGAAAACGTCCTCAAAAGTCACAAAAAATGGCATCACACAGTTATAGATTTTTGAAGGTAGGCAGTGAAAAATGAAAATGAAATAACGAAAAATGGATTTGAAACTGATCACTGAAAGCCAAACAGTTGCTGACATTTATGTCACATCCATGGACAGCTAAAGTCTTCAGGAACAGAAAGATTGTTTCAGCACAGACAATATACTCCATATTTATCAGGCCTGAATAAATTAATCAGGGAAAGACTTAAATCAAAGCTGCTCTTCTAATCTCGTAGATATTCTTCTTTGCTTTATTGTATTATTTAACAAAAGGATGGATCGTGTCCTCAAAGATTGTGTCTCTCTACAACTGTCATTTTTCCTCATTAAAGAGAAAAACTTTACATCAGAAAAATCATGAAAAAATAGAAACTGCATACATAACAGTCTGAAGAATGTAAAATGAAAATGCCCCAAGCATAATTATGTTTTTTTGTAAAATGTAGAGCAGCTTTGCACTGCAATAGTGACCCAGAAATATACATGGGATTATAAAACCCCTCCTAAAAAGTCTAAAAGTACAGGCAGTCCCGGGTTACATATAGGATAGGTTTGTTCTTAAGCTGAATTTGTATGTAAGTTGGAATAGGCATACTTTGTATGTTGGACTGATGAAGTGCTCTGTACGAGCCACGAAACGCGTCTTCATATTTGAATTTAATATTATGTTTTTCAGTGCTTTTAGTGTTTCCTCACACATTTTTTATGGAATAATAAAAATAGTAGATTAAATTGAGATTTTTGTGAAAAATGTGTGTGTATTATACCAAATTACAGGACAATAGAAGCAATAACAGTTTGGACTGCTTCAATATGGACCAGAATCTTTTTAAAAATTTAATGATGCTTTAACGAATGAAATCTTAGATGATTTGTGCATCTTTAGTCACTAATTACAGATAAAGAAGATGAGAAATACACGATGAATAGAGTGATGGTATAAAGCAACACCTAATGGAAAAGTATTATTCTATTTCACATCTTCCTCACATTTTCTAGCCCCTAGTGGGTAATGAGATAATAGGTGACAGATATTACCAGTGACACTTTGTATCACTTTTATGTGGTCAGATAGATGTTTGTTTGATCTACAAAGCTGTGGAGATGGGATGGTGACGAAAAACAGCTTTAACAGAGCTGGAACATCGAGTTGATCAAACCTGGAGCATGAACAGGGAATGACAGGATCCGATCACAAATTCTCTCTTGCCTTTCATCTCTCTTCTAAATGCAGGACAACGCAGGGAAAGCTGAAGAACCAGTCGGCTGTATTTCATTTAATAATCTGGATTATTACGCTTGACTTTTTCACTTTTATCATGTCAAAAGGCTGACAGATTGTATGCAAAGAAATTGAACTAAATTTGCAACTCCCATTACAATACATTTAATGTTAAATTTCACATAATGAACCACTTTTTTCCGATTATTTGAGATTTTTTTATCTCAATGGTTCTGCTTCTGACAATTTACTGTAACTAAAAGCTATGTTTTTTGAGTATTTCAGAATTTTAGTTTTATCAAAAAGTAGGCAGTTGGCGAGTTCCATTTACATTACACGGAGCAGAGCTATTATACCTCCAGCTGTCAATACTCCCTGCCAATATTCACATTTGTTGATTGCCTTTTGCTTAGTCTTTGGGACACAATTATTTATCACTTTCCAAATCCATAACCTCAAAGTGTTTGTATAGATTTACTTAAGGACAACTTCTGTTCTTTTATTCCTCTCATTTTTTTACCAGGATGTGACACTTTACAAATACTTAGAACAAGTGCCATTTAAGCCTCTCTCTGATTATCTGTAATATTCTACAGGGGTCAATCCAAGACAATACAGAGTGAAACTACAGCAGAGACATGAAAATGTGGTGAATCGGAATTTCTTTACCTGTCTTCTTCCATTGCCTTATGATCCCCTAAATATAGAGATCTCCCCTAACCACTCCTTCTAATGCCACAACGATCCCCTGCTTTTCAGTGGTACAGCAGTGCTGAACAGTAATAATCATATTTCACTACGATGCAAGGAGCCCCATTTCTGGTGCTACACTAGGTCTGTAAAATCTGGGTAGCCAAGTCGGATGGATTACTTGACCCCCTTAGAGATAATAATAATAATAATAATACTTTATTATCCCAAACGGGAACTTAAAGTGTCACATCCGCCAAACAGCAATTTGACAAAAACATCACATACATTAAAAAACACATAAAAACACATATACCATAAAACAGAGAGATAGCACAGGTACACGTAAATATACATTATTACCAAATTTACAATAAAAAGTTAAATAAATTAATTAAAAATAATCAATTATAACCTTCCCTTTTCTAATAGTCATCCATTCTAAGACTAACATATACTACCCCTAAGCACTGTATTTGATATCGCAAGAGCAGCCGGTATAAACGTCTTCTTAAATCTCTCTGACCTACATCGCATAAGAATAAAACGAGAACTAAAACCACTAATCTGTGCCTGCAGCACGTCATGCATAGGATGGTCATTGTTATTTCTAATTTTGGCCAGTTTCCTGAGTATCCCACACTGTACCAGTTTCTCCCATCTGTCAAAAGGTGAACCCACTATGGAGGAGGCTTTCTTAATTATCTTATCCATCCTCTGACAATCCCTACTAGAGATACAGTTGCCCCAAGCCGCTAGGGCAAATGCAAATGCGCTCACCATAACCGTATTATAGAAACCGACAATCATAGTCCTTGGGACGTCAAATGCTCTTAGTCTACGTAGAAAGAATAGATTACTATTAGCACGTTTGCCTACCTTGTCGATATGCTCATGCCAGCTTAATTTGTTGTCTATAATCACACCCAAGTATTTGTAGCTACTAACCTGCTCTACTTCTGTCCCTGCTATAGTAAGTGATTTGTGTGTATCGCCCCTTCTCCTCGAGAAATCGATAACTAATTCTTTCGTCTTATTTACATTTAGCACAAGACCGTTTGAGCTACACCATTCAGTAAAAGTGTTCACTGACTCTCGATATTCACTATCGTCCCCCTCTGTGATACAGCCCACCAATACTGAATCATCCGAGTATTTCTGAAGAAAACAAGCCGGATCATTTTTCCTAAAATCTGAGGTGTACAGAATAAACAGGAAGGGAGCTAGCACAGTACCCTGGTGTGTCTGTGATCAGAATGACTTTCAAAAGCAGATCTGCTACACAATTCTTAATACCCCACCTTATTTCACTGTATACAATTTTTTTTCCCATGCATTCAAATGCTACAGTATCAACCCCAGAAGTTTATATGTAATCTATATAAAGGAAGCCAAGGGAGTATAAACTTTCCCTAGAGGTTTGTCTATGTGCTAGTTTTCCTTCCTATTTCCAGATATGCCAGACCGATAAAGGGTTGTTGTTGTGCTTAGAGTTGATATATATGATATTGCAGATAAAGAAATGGGGGAGGATTCCTACCGCAAATGTTTGTACAAGGGACGGAAAACTGTTGTTTTGCGGGGAAGAAGGAACTATTAATAAAATGCTTTGAGTCCCTTTTTGGCACTGGGGTGTGCATGTGCCATGCTCATCTGTTTTAGTCCATAAAACCAAAGAAACAATTGAGTGAAGGTTTTTAAGAAAAAAAAAAATGAAGGAATGATATTAAATGGCAAAAAGTTTATATATTTTCTGTAAATTTAACCATTGATGCTGTGTGTAATACCAGTAATTGCTGCAGATTTTTATACTCATTTTATTGTATTCTTTTCATTATTTGTACATCTTTATTTGGAAATGTTTTATTTGCTTTTCTCTAGAAAAGTTTTCAGTTTTTATGTGATTCCTCCTGCATCAAGGCATAATGTCCTATTCATGACACAAATGTTAAATGGAAATCTAATTTAATGAAACAAGTAAAATGGACTTCAATCTTACTTTATAAAACATTTTAAATGTTCAACTGTTTAAAGGTCCATACAAATATTTTAAGTTTACAAATGTTACATAAAGCAACATTCCACCATTCTACATATTCATTAAAATCTAGTACACTGTCCAATGCGTTTATTCTATTCCTATGCACAAATATTAATGCTATTACAATATCCCATCAATATCTGACCAGTAGCATCCTCGCCTGCTGCTCTTCTCACTTCATAGACAACAGTGACAGTGGAACTAAAAGTCATTGAACCACAAGTCTTCATTACTTTGATCCTGGTAGAAGGAAATATAGATTTCTAATGTTAATTTGTTTGTCCCTTTGTTCTAAGAGCAGCACATGTTTCCCATCATTGTTAGAATAACAATGCCACAATATTGTTGTAGGCTTAAGACTAATTTTAAACATCAGCTTAGTTTTAACTTTTATCTAGAAGTTCAAAAAGACTAATGCTCATGCTGATATTTTCTAATGGACTATATTTATAAGAAGACATATACAGTAAAACTGAATAATAACAAGCTGTATCAGTTTACAAATTATATTTTATACAGATAACGGGGAAAAGGTGTAACACAAAAGTTATCAACAGCTAAACTACACAAAGACAAAAATCTTCAGCAAAGTAGTATGCAACAATATAATATAATTCTTTATGACAGCTTGCGTCTTGTTCGGTTGTGGTTGCGCTGTTTGCTGGACTGGTATGTGATGTAATATTAATCAAAATATCAACCCCCATGCTGTGCTAGAAACACAACGTGATGTATTTTGCAGGTTTTCATTCCACTATACTGTATGCCAATGTATGCTGCAGTTTTTTACTGTGGCTTTCAGCAGCAAGGTTATAAGCTATAGGATACCTGTTTCAAATACTGCAGCTTATTTCTGCTCTAAGTGTTTGAGCTGTGTCATGTCCCCGATGCCTCAATGTTTTTTGTCCATAAATATTGTGAATGGCTTTGTACCGTACCTTTCCATAATGTGCCTTCTGAAATGATATCAGAGGATAAGCTGGGATATTCAGCTCAAACATGGCTCAGTACACATTTTCTGGTAAGATTATTGCTTTTATTCTTTATTTTAGAGATAATTCCACCAGAGAGAGTGAAGTAGCATAACAATCCACTGATTGAATTCCCGCTTATCTGCAGATAATGCCATGCTTTCATGACAGTGACATATGTTTATGATGTATTTCCTTATTCTACGCAACCAATGAACAAATGTTGCAAAATGTCTATAAAATGGAGCTGCAGCCTTAAAGATCACAAATTTGTGGCTACATTATATCCAGACTACTGCCTAATATATTATTATCTACTATAATTAAATGCAGACTACTGTCTAAGTACAGATTTTAACAGGTAGGAAAGGAGCACTTTAAGATGGACACACTACGTTGCTGTGAAAGCATTCTGTAGCTCGCAACAATTTCATTATTTATTTCCATCCTCCTCTACCAGCCTCTAGCAGAAAGATGACAGATCCTCTCTTACATTTTAATGGGAAATTATCTGCTTGAAAAGTTTTACCTAAAAACCATTCAAATCGCTTGCTCTAAAGACTTGTGAGGCGTTGTCCCACCCCACACACATGACCTCTTTCCTACACTTCTAGAACTAACTATAGATAATTGCTTTGGCAGCTATTCATGTGCTTTCTATAAGCTTTCTTATTATCTGGTAACAGTCACGACAAAATCATAAACTTACCCCTTTTGTCTTGTATTTACAATTTCCAAAGTAAAGTATAAAGGTTGAAAAATCATCACATTTTCTTCTTTTTCTGCTACTTAATTCTGCTTCCAGAATGGGTACAAATGTATCCATGATTTTATCCAGTGGATTAACTATTTGCAAATCAGAACTGAGTCCACAGGAGACAAATGGGTGTGATGAAAATCAATTAAGGCTGCTAGGAAAGGGTTAAACCAGTGTTCAGACAGAATTAAACGCAGCACATCCTTGGCTGCACTCCGCGGTCAGAGGATGACACTGAAGTCCAAACTGTACAGATATATACCGTATATACTCGTGTATAAGCCGAGTTTTTCAGCACAAAAAATGTGCTGAAAAACGTCCCCTCGGCTTATACACGAGTCAAGCCGTGTAAAAAATAAATAAAAATGGACTAAAAAAAAGAAAAACTATTTACTCACTCTCCGGTGGCCCCGATGCGCACTGCTGCTCCCCCGATGTCATCGCGGCTCCTCTTCTGGCTTTCCGGCTCCTCTTCTTGCTTCCGCGCCGTCTTCTGTCTTCTTTAACATCGCGTTGGGCGCCGGCATTGTTCTTCTCCCGTGCGGCGCCTAGTATGACGTCAGCAGCGGCGCATCATACTAGGCGCCCCACGGGAGAGAACAGTTGCGGTGCCCGCCACGATGTTAAAGAAGGCAGAAGACGGCACGGAAGCAAGAAGAGGAGCCGGGAAGCCAGAAGAGGAGCCGTGATGACATCGGGGGGAGCAGCGCTGCGCATCGGGGCCACCAGAGGGTGAGTAAATAG
>CM033649.1:40485353-40552947 GCA_019512145.1 Engystomops pustulosus
CTGTATACTACTGGGGGCAGGCTAAGGTGGCTGTATACTACTGGGGGCAGGCTGGGGTGGCTGTATACTACTGGGGGCAGGCTGTATACTACTGGGGGCAGGCTGTATACTACTGGGGGCAGGCTGGGTCAGGCTGTATACTACTGGGGGCAGGCTGGGTCAGGCTGTATACTACTGGGGGCAGGCTGGGTCAGGCTGTATACTACTGGGGGCAGGCTGGGTCAGGCTGTATACTACTGGGGGCAGGCTGTATACTACTGAGGGCAGGCTGTATACTACTGAGGGCAGGCTGGGTCAGGCTGTATACTACTGGGGGCAGGCTATATACTACTGGGGGCAGGCTGTATGCTTCTGGGGGCAGGCTGTATATTATAGGGGGCTGGCTGGCTATATACTTGGCTGGGTCTGTGACCAATGCATTTACAATGTGCCGGCATTGTTCTTCTCCCGTGCGGCGCCTAGTATGACGTCAGCAGCGGCGCGTCATACTAGGCGCCCCACGGGAGAGAACAGTTGCGGTGCCTGCCACAATGTTAAAGAAGGCAGAAGACGGCACGGAAGCAAGAAGAGGAGCCGGGAAGCCAGAAGAGGAGCCGTGATGACATCGGGGGGAGCAGCGCTGCGCATCGGGGCCACCAGAGGGTGAGTAAATAGTTTATTTTTTTTTTTAATTCTGGGCTGACTGTATACTACTGGGGGCATGCTGTATATTACTGGGGGGCAGGCTGGGGTGGCTGTATACTACTGAGGGCATTCTGTATACTACTGGGGGCAGGCTAAGGTGCCTGTATACTACTGGGGGCAGGCTGGGGTGGCTGTATACTACTGGGGGCAGGCTGTATACTACTGGGGACAGGCTGTATACTACTGGGGGATTGCTGGGGCAGGCTGTATACTACTGGGGGAAGGCTGGGTCAGGCTGTATACTACTGGGGGCAGGCTGTATACTACTGAGGGCAGGCTGGGTCAGGCTGTATACTACTGGGGACAGGCTATATACTACTGGGGGCAGGCTGTATACTACTGGGGGCAGGCTGTATATTATAGGGGGCTGGCTGGCTATATACTTGGCTGGGTCTGTGACCAATGCATTTACCACCTTCGGCTTATACTCGAGTCAATAGGTTTTCCCAGTTTTTGGTGGTAAAATTAGGGGTCTCGGCTTATACTCTGGTCGGCTTATACTCGAGTATATACGGTATATAACAAAGCATACACTGTGTGATGCAGTGATAAAAATCATGTTGCTGTGAAACCTGTCTACAGCAGTTTTAAGGAAAGGATAAGTTACTTAGGGCCGGGCTAGGGCAGGCTATTTAAAAATAATAAACGTGTACAGGGAGTCCCCAGGTTACATACAAGATAGGGTCTGTAGGTTTGTTCTCAAGTTGAATTTGTATGTAAGTCAGAACTGTATATTTTATCATTGTAGCTTCAGCCAGAACTTTTTTGGTCTCTGTGACAATTGGATTTTAAAAATGTTGTATTGTCATAAGAACCAGGATTAACACTAAAGCTTCATTACAGACACCTTTGATAACTGTTACAGCTGATCATTGTAACCTAGGACTAAAGCACAATAAATTACCAATATCCAGAGGTCCGTTTGTAACTAGGGGTCGTATGTAAGTCAAGTGTTCTTAAGTAGGGGACCGCCTGTACTTACCTCCTCTGGCGCCGCCGATGTCCTGCACCGCGGTCCGTTTGATCCGCACAGAAGCCTCGATGTGGCCAGCTCCTCCCATCCGTCCGTATCTCTCAGCGTTGTAAGCACTGGTAGATGGTGTCGGATGGGACCTTCTGGCCGGCAGGAAGCTCCCTGTGCACCATTGTAAACAAACCGGTGCATAGATGAGACGGACCGCGGCACGAGACATCAGCAGCGCCGGACAAGGTAAGTACACTGTTATTATTTTTAAATAGCCCACTCCAACCCGGCCCTAAGTAAATTTTTACACCCAGATAACCCCTTTAATAAGCCTTTATAGCATAAGAATACATATACAAGAAAACTGAATAATGACACTGAACGGGTCTTACAGTTGTAGCAGTTTACAAATGATATTTTATACATATTACTGAGAAAGGATGTATCACAATAGTTATCAACAGCTAAACTATACAAAGACAACAGTCTCCAGCAAAGTAGTTTTCAACAATGTTTCATTAATCTTTATGTAAGTGTTTACAGTATAGTGGATGGAAAAGATGACATCTATCATGATAACAGGGGTCTCATTCCACATATAAAATGTGCAAGATGAGAATGAGGTCTGCTGCTTTCTATGGGACTAAATATAGATGGCTTAAAGGGGTTGTCCACTTTCAGCAAATAATTAATATTGATTTTGTAGTGAGAATTTATACAATTTTCCAATATACTTTCTTCATCAATTCCTCCCTGTTTTCTGTATCACTGCTTGCTTGCTAAGCTTCATTGTTTACTTCCAGTGCATAGAAATTTCTCCAGGGTCATGTGATGTCAAACAGGTACATAAGCTGTTACAGCTCTGACTACTCTCTGTGATAACAATGGCTTGTGTACCTGTGTGTTCATGACAATTAGTAGCAGTCTCTGTAGGCTGTCTGGCTCATATTACAATCAATACAATTATCTACAGATTGGTGACAGCTCCTCTTTAAAGGGAACCTGTCAGCAGACACTAACCTAATTAACCACTACCAGTATGTTGTCAAGCTGTTGAACAGCTTCTAGATCAGTGATGGCGAACCTTTTGGTGGCTGAGTGCCCAAACTGTAACCCCAAACCACCCTTATTTATCGCGAGGTGCCAACAAAAAATTGAAGCATTAACTTTCAATCATATTGGCCTCCTGAGGACAAGATGGAAAATTTGCATCATTTTAGCTTCTTTCCAGTGTCCCTCTGTACACAGAGAATCGTGTGGCCAGCAGAAGGTCCTCCAAAGATAATTTGGCCCTGTCTACTCATTCTCCCTCTTCCTACAGTCCCAAGCAGTGAAGTAAGTATCACTTTAATATAGGACCGAAAGCAGCATCTTTTAAGTTGCTTGGAACTGCAGGAAGATTCTTTGAATCCTGTCTGGTGTGCTGGGGCAATGGCCCGGGTGCCCACAGAAAGGGCTCCGAGTGCCACCTCTGGCACCCGTGCCATAGGTTCGCCACCACTGTTCTAGATCATGTTTCTTTCATGACCCAGCTCGGTGACATCATCCAGAAAATCAACTTTGAAGTGCGCTTAGGTTAGATGTATAAGTCAGGGAGGCGGTGAATTAAACACTGAAGTCAAGCCCTCCCTGCCTCTGAACAACTCCTCCCATGTAGTTGACATAATTCATCGGACTTCAGTAGATCTTATCAATGATTTTCCTGGATAAAGGACCATCAATTACAGTAAAGGGAGCTTTCTAAGGCAAGGAAAGCTTTACTTCAGTTTTAAACTCTCCGGATCCTTGACTTTATAAAACCTATTGACCTCTCACTTTAAAGTTGATTTACTTGATGATGCCACCACACTGGGCCACGAAAGAAACTTGATCTATAAGCTGCTCAGCTGCTTGACAACATACTGCTAGTGGTTAATTAGGCTAATTTCTGATGACAGGTTTCTTTTAACTGATATCATTAAAGTCTTGTAAAACAAACATTATGAAACATTCTGAATTCAGTTGCAATCCTTATGGCACTTGTGTGCCTTTTGTGTCCAAGCCATGACATGCTACCATGATGACTCACATCAATTTTCTTCCAAGCAGAAAAGCTACAATACACATGAACATTGAATACTATTAGTCCATTATCAGTCAATATCCCGCCTACTCAAGCCAGCACAAATAAGGGTGACTCAGCAATAACTTAATGAACAAATATGACTCCCAAAGGAAACAAAGATGCTTATTTACTGAAGCAATATATTACTCCCCCCCATTGAAGTCAATGGGAGACTCGAGCATTTTTCAAGGGGACCAAGGCTCTGCACAGGGAAGCTTGGCCAAACACCTGGGAACCTCAGAAAAGGATGGAAACACCACGGAAATGGACAGGAAACAGCAGGGGCAGCATGCATGGATGCCTCTGAGGCTGCTTAATCGCACCATTATGCCAAAATTATGGGCAACAGCATGGCCATGACAGAGTGACAGAATGAAGCTAGATAGCATCTAAAACATCCAATAATTGACCCTGACACTATAGGGGACGGCATGCAGAGGCAGCGGCAGCAGGCTAGAGAGTGTCATGGCGACATACCCTAAATGGACTCCGGCTTAAAACCAATGGGTGGCAGAGAGGAACCAAAGGAGGTGAGCAAGAAGCGTTCAAATAATATCGGTACATGATAAAAGTTTGCCAGTATATTTTGTGGATTACACAGCAGGGTGGCGACAAAGTTAACATGGAAGCCATGAAAACAACCCAAAATTCTGCCTGACACAGCTCGTTTGATAAGGGGAACATGTATGGAGGCAGTGAACTAGTAGTAGATTAAAGGTGCTGCAGTTAAAACTATGTTAGTGGGGGGCGTGGCTTGGCCGCTGAGAGAAATGGCTGCATGAGAGAGGAGCTCTGTCTCACCAGCGGAATAACAGCAGCATACCACACTTCTTGCTAACCCTGATGTTCCCCACCATGCCTGGAACATCGGTAAACACCGTGGGGAGGAAGAGAAATGGCGGAGGAGCCGGTAATAAGCTTATTAAAGCTTTTTTTCATGGAGATGATGCAAGACACAAAGATGGCAACCATTCAGTATCACAGCCCAGCACCTCCAGCAAAGCTCTGACACAGAGGCAAAGGAGCAGCACTTCTAAGACTCCAGGGGACTCACCAAGGCTAGGTAAGCCCACTCAGCCACACAAAGAGATATCCCCCTTTCAAATCCCCACCAGATGGGAAAACTCACCTGCACATGAATCCCACAGCATGGCACCGTCTCCCCCATTAGTGCAGGAAGAATACAGCATGCCTCCATTAGCATTACAGCTACAGGAGAACTCCAATTCCACTTTATACCAGCAGAGGGCGACCAACAGCTCCTTATCCCCTTCTACAAGCCCAGCAAAACAGCGTCAAAGAGTAACAGACCAGCTCTCTGTCCATAATGATAGTGCTTCTGCATCACCAGAAGATCAAGATGCATTTGCCACATTTCAGACCTCCAACAAAGCTGTGTCTGAAGACATGTTAAAAGCTATGCTAGAAGCTCTCCGCTCCTCCCTACATAAAGACCTCTCCTGTCTCATTGCGCCTCTGCAAAAAACAATAAATGACATTGGCGAGAGAGTGTCGCACTCAGAAACGAAAATGGAGGAGATCACTGTTGCCCACAATGAACTAGTGGATTCCCACCAAGTTTTGGAAGAAAAAATACAAGCCATTCAAGCGAAATTAGTAGATTCGGAAGATAGAGACAGGAGAAATAATGTAAAAATCAGAGGAATATCAGAACTAGTCCCTGGACATTTACTCCGCTCTTATGCTCAGCAGCTCACCAAAACACTCCTCCCGAATCTAACAGATTATGAACTCTCTATAGACAGAGCTCACAGAGTGCCCAAACCGGCTAACTTACCTGAATCTGTTCCCAGGGATGTGCTTGCTCGCTTCACTTTTTTTCACGTTAAAGAACAGCTTCTTACGCAAGCCAGGAAACTGCAAGTCCTTCCACCTCCATACGAAGATATAAAATTATTTGTGGACCTCTCCACTGCAACACTTCAGGCTAGAAAAGCCTTCGCCCCCCTGACTGCGGCATTGAGAAAACACGAAATTCCCTACAGGTGGGGATTCCCCACGAAAATCCTTATTCGAAAGAACAATACCATCCATGCAGTGAAATCAATTACAGAAGGATTTGATCTACTATCATCATGGCAAATACCCATAACCGATCCAGTCACTGCCATCAGTAAAGGACCTCCTCGGCGCATAGACCGTGAATGGCGCACTGTAGGGGACCCTTAATTATTATAACCAAGTGGTAATGTATACTTAATGTGATATAATATTGAGACGTGACAGACTATCCAAACTCTCCATGTCCACAAATGTGTATTTTCTCCCCAATACTTACTGCACCTATAGTGTTGAATGCACAGGGTGCACTGGTTAACCTTACTAGGGGTGTCCCAACGACGTCACCCTTACCAGTTTTTTTCTATTGTTACTGTTAAACTGTTTTTTTATGTGATCAGTAGGTTTTATGCATCAAGTAATGGAATAGGTGAGGGCATCTGTTGCTGTCCCACAACTCCTCATGTTCCCTAAAATATTCCCTCTACAATAGTAAACTCAGCACCTGTCACTACAATATAGATGGGGATTAAACTGGTATCAATTAATGCTAAGGGTCTAAATAGTCCCTACAAAAGATCTTTGCTGTGGAGAGAGGCGATCCTACAAAAGGCAGATATTCTATGTGTCCAAGAGACCCATTTCTCCAGCAAACATCTCCCAAAAATATCACACAAAAAATTTCCCTTCATCATACACTCCACCTTCAATAAAAAGCAGAGAGGAGTCATGATGGCATTCAACTCCTCCTTAGCTGTAACGGTAGACAAACAAATCATTGACCCAGAAAGTCGCTATATCATTCTAGTCTGCACCATAAACAATCTACACTATACTATTGTATCAGTCTATGCTCCTAATGCAAATCAAAGGCTATTTACGAAAAAACTCCTAAAATTAATAGCCAAAGAAAAAAAAGGTTCACTAATACTAGCAGGTGACTTCAATGCAATAAACGATCCCTCTCTTGACACTACTTCACTGTCTACCTCCAAACATAGAACTTTTACTCTCAACTCCCTATTATGGTCCTATGGTTTATACGACATTTGGAGGCTCCAACATGGCGGTGAAAGGGACTATTCCTTTTTCTCAGCTAGACACAAAACATATTCAAGAATTGATCTTATTCTTATGGACAAAACCCTTCTAGATAGGGCTATTAGCACACATATTGGCGATATTAGCTGGTCAGACCACTCACCTGTATCTTTGATATGGTCTGACAAATTATCCTCTCACAGCGATTATGTATGGAGAGCCAATTGTTCCATTATAAACCACACGAAATACACAGACAGAATCAAAAGAGCATTGACAGAATTTTTTGCCTTTAATACCAAAGAACAACTTAGCCCGTTATCAGTGTGGATAGCACACAAAGTATTTATAGGCGGAGAACTAACCAAGCTGCACATAATGGCCACGAAAGAAAGGGAACGTGAGATTCTCTCATCCCATAAAAAGATACACACTCTGGAACAACAAAATAAGCTCCAGACAACTCCTGATCTGTCTAAAATGCTACAACAAGAGAGGGATCGTTTGCGCAGCCTTCTACAACAAAAATATGCACATACGCATAGAATATTAAATACCAAATATTATGCACAAGGACAAAAGGCCGGTGCATTGCTAGCCCGTAGTCTTAAACAAAGGACCCAAAAAAGTAAGATCCCATATATAATACATCCCCATTCTGGAAAAAAAATACAAGCCCCCAGAGGGATAATTGATGCATTCAAAACGTATTATGAGGATTTATATAACCTCAAAAAAAACCCAAACACGGTACAACCCACCCAACAAATGATAGACAATTTTCTAAGCAAAATTAACTTACCTACTCTTTCAGCAGAGCAGCTAAATACTCTTAACACACCCATCACTCAGGAAGAAATAAAACATGCTATTAAATCTACCTCTTCAGGCAAAGCCCCAGGACCGGATGGCCTTCCAGCTGTGTATTTTAAAAAATTTATAGATAATGTTCTACCCCACATGCAAAATGCATTCAACTTAGCTTTTTCCACAGGTGTCTTTCCCAAAGATATGTTATCCGCACTGATTGTCACTATCCCCAAGCCAGGGAAACCTCCCAACTCCCCTTCCAACTTTAGGCCAATTTCCCTCCTTAATTTTGACGTGAAGCTCTATGCAAAAATATTAGCCCAAAGGTTACAGAAACTCATTCCCTCCCTGATCAAAAATGATCAAGTGGGATTTACCTTGGGCAGACAAGCGCCAGATAACACCCGCCGTATACTTACCCTCATGCAATACTGTGAAAGAAGTAATTTACCATGTACATTTGTAACAGTCGATGCCGAGAAGGCGTTTGACCGAGTTAATTGGTCTTATGCCTTCTCGGTTTTAACTAAATTTGGAATAGTGGGAAACATCCAAACAGCTATCAAATCCCTATACTCAAACCCCACGGCAAGAGTTTTCACAAACGGCTTACTATCTGAGGAATTTGTCTTGACAAATGGCACCAGACAAGGATGTCCCCTGTCCCCTCTTTTCTTTATATTATCCATTGAGCCCCTTGCTGAACTTATAAGATCCGACCCTACCATATCAGGAATCAATATAGGCCCAACCCAACACAAAATAGCGTTGTTTGCAGACGATATTATTTTAATGACCACCAACCCTCAAACCTCCCTGACTTCAATCTTCACAATAGTTAAAGAATACGGAGACATATCTTACTATAAAATGAACTCTACCAAGTCCCAAGCTCTTTCAATAGCTATTCCTTCAAAACAGTCACTACACCTTAAAAAACTATTCCCTCTTGACTGGCAATCTTCCTCTATAACATATCTAGGGCTGCAACTCACCACTCCTACCTCCAGCCTATACGAAAAGAACTTCCTCCCTTTACTTTCTAACATAAACAAAGAGCTTGAATCCTTTTCTAAAGCAATTCTATCATGGTATGGAAGAATTGCTGCCTATAAAATGTGTATTCTACCGAGATTTTTATATCTCTTTAGGACCCTCCCAATCAAAATCCCCAGATCATTTTTTACATCTGCCAATGCCCAACTCCGCAAATTTATCTGGCAGGGTAAACACCCCAGGGTAGCTTTACATGTTCTTACTAGACAACGAGAGAAAGGTGGTCTGGGAATACCCGATCTTTCAGATTACTATATTGGAGCAATTGTAGACCAATTAATGTATTGGTGGAGGGACAACTCGGACAAGGCGTGGGTTTCCTTAGAAAGAATACTCAACAAGAACACTTCATTAAAAAATAGGCTTCTTGCACAGATATGGCAGCTAACCCCTCCCCCAGCACGCTTCTCTGCACTCTCAACTTCAGACTGGGCATGGAAACAATTACTGACAAGATATAAGCAAGAGATGGCTCAGATACCACTAGAGAACCTGACCATGGAATTCTTAGAAAGTCAATTACCCAATCTAAACCTTAGAGAGTGGCACAAGAAAGGTCTCACATCTATTCAAGACTTAGTCTTAAATGATCAACCAGTAGCCTTCTCCCTCCTCAAAGAGAAATATGATCTTCCTACTCAAGAAATTTACTCTTACCTTAGAATTAGAGATTTCCTTTTAAAGAATTTGTATACAACACCCAAAATTCCCTCCCCCATTCTCCAGTGGTTTGATAACGCTGATAAGACAAAAAAAGGTATATCATATTTCTACAAACTACTAGGTACAAAGGACAATTTGTGCAAAACCTCCAGCATGTTAAAATGGGAAGTAGAGCTAAACAAGACTTTTGACATGAAACAATGGCATAAAGCCTTTGCCAACACCCACTCCATATTCAGATGTACGGCTTATCAAGAAGCTATCATAAAAACCACAATGAGATGGTACTTCTCCCCAGCTCGACTAGCACAGATTTACCCTTCAGCTTCCCCAAACTGTTGGAGAGAATGTGGAGCAAAAGGCACCACACTACATGTATTCTGGGGTTGCCCAGTATTAGGCCCTTTATGGGAATCCACTAGAAATGCCATAGGGAAAATTATGCAAAAAAGCATTCGTATCACTCCTCAACTGGCTCTCTTACTTATTGGTATTGAGTCCATCCCCATGTCCCAGAGAGTAGTAGTTGCACACTTGTTGATGGCAACTAAACTAGTCATTGCCAGGCACTGGAAGGAGTTGGCCGCCCCTCCCTTCAAGGAAGTTCTTGACACCATAAACACTACAAACACATTTGAAAAAATAATATCACTTCAAACTAACAAGCACAACTTATATTTAGATACATGGCAGAGCTGGATAAACAGCCCCTTCTCTGTACCCTAGGGAACAACGACAATGATTCCCTAAATTCGGTTTGGCACCAAAGATATTAGCTTTATCTGGCCTAACAAAACATTTGGCTAAAAAGCAGACAGCACACCACCCCTAAGTACATAATTAGTCGATTAGACTCCCTACTGACACAGGTTGTTTTTGGTTATGTTTTTATTTGTTACATGTTATATTATGATTTAAATTTACTTGATCTGATGATCTACTATAACACCAAAGCAGTGGAAACTTAACATAACAGGTGGACTGACCATCAACGTTCAACTTCCAACAGATCTACCACGGCAACATGAATACTAACTGCTTCACCTGTCACACCAGATGTTTAAACATGGCATGTTTATGATTGTCAATGTTGTTTCTCTGAACTGTAATGCTTTCTTTTTCTTTAAATAAAATTTATAAAAAAAAAAAAACTATGTTAGTTGGATCTTGGCATGGAGCTGGCGCTCCGCTGCCAGGCGAGCTTTCGCCAATCCAAGCCCCTGTCTCTAGGCTACTCCCCAAACAGCACTTCTAAGAACCTTTTGTATAAGATCAAGTGTAGTAGCGTTCTTATAAGTTTGGGATATGGCGGGTGAGGGGAATGTAAACAGATGCGCAAGAAGCGCTGAAATAATATCGGTAAATGATAAAAGTTTGCCAGTATATTTTGGGGATTACACAGCAGGGTGGCGACAAAGTTAACAAGTTTGATGTGGAAGCCATGAAAACAACCCAAAATTCTGCCTGACACAGCTCGTTTGATAAGGGGACCATGTATGGAGGCAGTGAACTAGTAGTAGATTAAAGGTGCTGCAGTTAAAACTATGTTAGTTGGATCTTGGCATGGAGCTGGCGCTCCGCTGCCAGGCGAGCTTTCGCCAATCCAAGCCCCTGTCTATGTATTGAATATGGGTAATAACTAATGAGCAGTATGGTAGTGCATACAATTCAGACCTATGTTTGGTGCTGCATGAAATATATTACTTAACATCAAAGATCTAGGTAGCAATAAACTGTTATTATGTAGTTAGAAGTACAATGCATTTCTTACCATGCATGTTTTTTTTTTTCAAAGCAGTTTTCCCACAAAAGAAAATACTCACATCTCAATCCCCTAGTGATGTTTACACAATAAATGTTATTTTTAACTCTTTACTTTAAAATTTAACTCAGTTTTATTGCTGTTTTAGCTCCTTTCACTCCATATACTGGTCAGTGTAAGATTCCAGGGCCTTTCTAAGCAGACACATAGGTTCTTACTTACCCGGCCCATTCGCGATCCAGCGGCGCGTTCTCTGTGCTGGATTCGGGTCCGGCCGGGATTTATGATGGTAGTTCCTCCGCCGTCCACCAGGTGGCGCTGCTGCGCTGAAGTCCGCTGAAATGCCTCAAAATACACCGGCCTATCCTGGATGAAGGTGAGTGAAATTTTCGCGACACAATTTTTTAAAAAAATGCAGCGGTTTTTCCGAATCCACCGGGTTTTCGTTCGGCCACGCCCCCCGATTTCCGTTGCGTGCATGCCGGCGCCGATGTGCCACAATCCGATCGCGTGCGCCAGAATCCCGGGGCAATTCAGGTACAATCGGCGCAAATCGGAAATATTCGGGTAACACGTCGGGAAAACGCGAATCGGGCCCTTAGTAAATGACCCCCACAGAGTCGTTGAGTACAAACCAGAAATATGATATAAAGAGTTACATTAATTGTAACACCACTTATGTGGTGTATATGATTACCTGTTATGCAATGTTCAGTATGTGGGATGTACCAGCGGTGCTCTTAAAGTCCGCATAAGACGACATTTATGAGATGCAAAGAAAAAAAAAGCTGTCAGCATCTCTATGGTATCTAGGCATTTTCAGATGGTTCATGGAGGTTACTGTGGATGCTTCTCGTGCCAAGGCATTGAGAGGATCTTCAAGCCGCCCTGGGGAGGTAATTTAAGAAAGAAGATGTTTAAACGCGAAATGTACTGGATATTTTGTCTTGAAATCCGCATCCCGAAAGGGTTAAACAAACGCCTCGACGTGATGTGTCAATTATAATTGTTAACAACTATCCTTTGTAGCACATCCATCAGACATTATAAATATTTGTGTTCACCACATACCTGTATTCTCATTTCATTGTTGTTTGCATGCTTGCAAGGCATTTAAAATGTTATTATACGGGCGAGTAATCACGTTGAAGCCTATTGGCTGAAAGGGATCACGTGACTCACATTTGAGCTTTATATGTCTAAGACCATTGCAATGTCATTTAGCCATGATTATTGATACATTTTTTATCCGAAACGCGTAGACGTTTATCTCGACTCTACCTACCTTCCATGTCCGTTGGTTTTTATTCCTGTATGTGTATGGTATTTTCCTAATAAAGAAACTTAATATTTTACGACATTCTGGGAGTGGATGTTTGCTCTTGAAGCCGGATGTGTTCGTTTGTGAGATATACTCCATAGAAGCTGGTGAGATCCGTGCTCGAGCTACTCCCTTGATTACCTGCTGCACCGAGGTTAGCTGACAACGCCCTGTATTTTTCTATTGCTACATATGTTCTCACAGATATGTACCTGCCTTCCCCTTCCACCAGATCACTTATCTCCTTGTAGTTTGCAGCTTCTCTCTGCTCACGATGTGCTGGCAGGAAGTGAATCAGTGTATGTGTCAGTGTGAGCTCTGTGCCTGGACTGCAGGCGCGTGACTACAGGCAAGGAGCAGAAAGACACAAATATCAGCAAGCACAATGTCACGCCAGAAGTTACAGGGTCGTGTCTAGGGGCAACTGAAATTGTGTACACCAGGACTGATAGAGACAGGTTGGACTTATATCTGTGAAATGCTGCATTTTTGATAATAACAGTGAATTAGAGAATGTGTAATTTCTTTATCCTGAGTACATATAAGAAACTTGTCTTCGTGAGATTACCCTTTTAAAGGGAACCTGTCACCGCTGTTCCAAAAAAATTAAACTAAGACAGGTTCTCATAGAGCCCTTTAGTCCTAAGGACACCCATTTATCAACTAACACTGGCGATGCATAGAAAAGAAAAAAATCACATTTCATTCTGTACCTGGTAACGAGGGAGAACCCAGCGAGTCCATGTGGGAGGATCACCGCGGCCCGAGTCCTCACCCTCCTCTGTGCACATAAGCCAGCGCACACCTCCATCTTTCCTACGTCACGCGGCTCCCTGGCTTCCTGCTCGCTGATAAGCATTGACACAGCTGAGAGCAGCCAGTGCGCGTGCGTGGGAACTCGGCTGTGCGATGTAAGAAAAATCATACAGGAGGCGTGCGCTGGCTGATGTGCACAGAGGAGGGCGAGGACTCGAGCCGCGGTGATCCTCCCACATGGACTCGCTGGGTTCTCCCTGGTTACCAGGTACAGAATAAAATGTGATTTTTTGCTTTTCTTTGCATCGCCAGTGTTATAACTGGTGCCCTTAGGACTAAAGGGCTGTATGGGAACCTGTCTTAGTTTAATTTTTTTGAAACAGCGGTGACAGGTTCCCTTTAAATCAAATTTGTACAAGTAGCATGCAGACAATAAAAGCCTTCTTCCTTCTTACAATTTAATAGAATTCTGATAAATGTTGCCCCTTAAGGCTCATTGTCATGTACAACTTTTCTATTTTTTGTACAAAATAATTTCTTGGACCAGAGATATGCCTTCTATTAACAGTTATTATTAAACTTAAATATAACTCAAGTGACATTATTCAAATATCTTATAAAGATTACTAGATACAAGTGTGTTGAAGAATTTCCCATAATTTCTATAACTGGTGCTGTCTTTACCTCTAATAGTCCCGTTGCTGCATATCCTGGGGGAACTTCACAGCCCCAACAATATCATCTTAGTAAGAAAGTAGGGCAGTACACCAGGGAAGTAATGCTAATAAGAGCCAACTTTCTTGTAGTTATTAATGATATAATAGGAGGTACTTTGGTTAACTTTGATACAAAAGCACAAAAAGAACATTTTAGCTTTGATATACCGTATTTTTTGGACTATACAACGCACTTTTTAGCAAGAAAAAAATCTTGCTAAAAAGCCCCTGCATCTTATAGACCGGAGGTCTGGAGGATTCAGCACTGCCAGACCCTCCTGACCGCTGTAAGGGAGATCGGGTGATGCCCTGATATAGAGCTGAACCCAATCTCCCAGAGATAAGAGTCTCCGTACTGCTCTCCCCTCTCCCAAGTGTCTTACAGGTACAGGACCAGCGGTGATGTCAGCATCATGTGACATATCACATGTTTCTTACATCACCACAGGTCTGATACTGCCATGCTGCCCTGGGACAGGGTATGAAGAAGGGGAATGGGGAAAGTATGTGTGTTTGTGCTTCTGTGTGTGTGGCTGAGCTGTGTGTGTGGTTCTGTTTGTGTAGCTGATCTGTGTGTGTAGCTGGGCTGCGTGTGTGGTTCTGTGTGTGTAGCTGAGCTGTGTGTGTGTGGTTCTGTGTGTGTAGCTGAGCTGTGTGTGTGTGGTTCTGTGTGTGTAGCTGAGCTGTGTGTGTGGTTCTGTGTGTGTAGCTGAGCTGTATGTGTATCTTAATGGATGATGCAGAGATGAGTGCGTGTAACTATGGATGATGCAGAGCTGAGTGCGTGGAACTATGGATGATGCAGAGCTGAGTTTGTGTAACTATGGATGATGCTGAGCTGTGTGTGCAAATGTATGTCTGTGTGTGCTGTGCTTTAGTGCGACCAACTGGGATATTTTAATTGGTGTAAAATATATTTTTCCTTTTTTTGGAAGCTTAAATGTGGGGTGTGCCCTACAGTAAGAAGCGTCTTATAGTCCGAAAAATACAGAAATCTATTTAACCAGTGTAGGCTCAGGGATCATTTCATATTCCTTTAACTCCAGTTTGTTGGCATACAATGTCTGGTGCTCTCAGTGAAAATGTTAACCTATATATATATATATATATATATGTATACACTCACCAGCCACTTTATTAGGTACACCATGCTATTAACGGGTTGGACCCCCTTTTGCCTTCAGAACTGCCTCAATTCTTCATGACATAGATACAACAAGGTGCTGGAAGCATTCCTCAGAGATTTTGGTCCATATTGACATGATGGCATCACACAGTTGCCGCAGATTTGTCGGCTGCACATCCATGATGCGAATCTCCCGTTCCACCACATCCCAAAGATGCTCTATTGGACTGAGATCTGGTGACTGTGGAGGCCATTTGAGTACAGTGAACTCATTGTCATGTTCAAGAAACCAGTCTGAGATGATTCCAGCTTTATGACATGGCGCATTATCCTGCTGAAAGTAGCCATCAGATGTTGGGTACATTGTGGTCATAAAGGGATGGACATGGTCAGCAACAATGCTCAGGTAGGCTGTGGCGTTGCAACGATGCTCAATTGGTACCAAGGGGCCCAAAGAGTGCCAAGAAAATATTCCCCACACCATGACACCACCACCACCAGCCTGAACCGTTGATATAAGGCAGAATGGATCCATGCTTTCATGTTGTTGATGCCAAATTCTGACCCTACCATCCAAATGTCACAGCAGAAATCGAGACTCATCAGACCAGGCAATGTTTTTCCAATCTTCTACTGTCCAATTTCGATGAGCTTGTGCAAATTGTAGCCTCAGCATTTTAAGACCTTAGTAGTGTCTCATACTTAATCCGTGCCACAACCTTTTTCCAGGTCAACTCTCTAAACAGGTATTGAAATTTATGAAAAAATCGGAGGGGAATCCAAACTGTCTTATTGTGTATGATATACAACAGTTGGGGCATAAGTATCATTTTAGTAAAATTAACTCTACACCATATTGTCATTTTGGCAGCAAATCTTGTAATTAGAGGAGTCAGATTAAGCTGTAAGTAGTCTTGGACTCTCGCCGATACCATCAAGGTATTTGAACGTTCTAACTATCTGGGTGGGTATATTAGCTATCACAGAGCCTTCTGATAAGGAATCAATAGGCGTAAGTACTGACTTATTCCAATTTATTCGTTGTCCAGAGAAATCTCCAAACTGTCCTATAGTTGCGATGGCATTTTCTAAGACAATATCCCATTGCCCTGACCCTTGCTCTAGGACCTGCATACAAGAGCTGTACCTGATCTGCTTCTATGAAGAGGTGAGCAGATGCCTGGATGTAGGAGCTGCTGTGGATATTGTGTTCTTGGACTTTGCAAAGGCATTAGACACTGTTCCTTATAGACGCCTGATGGGTAAAATAAAGTCTATTGGTTTGGCAGAAATCATTTGCAATTGGATTGAGAACTGGCTGAAGGATTGTATCCAGAGAGTTGTGGTCAATGATTCCTACTCAGAATGGTCACCAGTTATGAGTGGTGTACTCCAGGGTTCTGTGCTTGGCCCACTGCTATTTAATATATTTATTAATGATATAGAGGTAGGAATTAATAGCACTGTGTCTATTTTTGCAGATGAGACCAAGCTGTGTAGTGTATTACATTCTATGGAGGATGTTCATAGGCTGCAGGGTGACTTGGACAAACTGAATGTCTGGTCATCCACTTGGCAAATAAGGTTCAATGTGGATAAATGTAAGGTTATGCACCTGGGGTCTAATAATCCAAAGGCAAAATATGTCCTCGGGGGAGTAAATATGGGAGAGTCCCATGTTGAGAAGGACCTGGGGGAACTAGTAAATCATAAATTGAAACAGCATGCAATGTCAATCAGCTGCCTCTTAAGCCAGTAGGATCTTGTCATGTATCAAAAGTGGTATGCACTCTTGTGATAGGGATGTAATATTACCACTGTACAAGGCATTGGTTCAGCTCACCTGGAATATGCTGTCCAGTTCTGGGCACCGTTCCATTAAAAGGATGTCCTGGAGCTGGAGAGGGTTCAACATAGAGCCAGAAAAATGATAAGGGGTATGGAGGGTCTCAGTTATGAGGAAAGATTACAACAACTAGATTTATTTAGTCTGGAAAAGAAACGACTACAAGGGGACATGATTAACTTATTTAAATATATGAATGGTCCGTACAAAAAATATGTTTCAGATTAAATCAAATCAAAAGACGAGGGGGCACTGTCTCCGTCTTGAGAAATCAAGGTTTAATCACCATAGGCAGCAGGGCTTTTTTACTATGAGAACTGTCAATCTGTGGAATAGCCTGCCTCAGGCGCTGGTCACAGCAGGGACAGCAGAGCGCTTCAAGAAGGGTCTAGATGCCTTTTTACATCTAAATGACATTGATGATTACGTCATATAGAATTGTTTCCCCTAATCCCTTCCTCATGCAATCCCTTCCCATCCTTGGTTGAACTTGATGGACAAGTGTCTTTTTCCAACCGTACAAACTATGATACTATGATACCCAATTTCCTAAAATTGGAGCCAAGTCCTGCCTTTTCTAGAACTGCCCACAGGTACTCCCACTCAACGCTATCAAATGCCTTCACAGCATCCAGTAAGAGCACAGCCCGGCTCTCCACTTTGTCTGGCTGAATGTTAAGATATAACCTAAACAAATTAATTGCCTTAGAACGATTGGGCATAAATCCTGACTGGTCCCAATGACAAATTATGGAGGTGGCAGCAACAAGCTAGACTACAGAGTTGCAGAATGGCACATTGTGGAGCTGGCAGCAACATGGTAGGCCACAGAGTGGCACAATGACAAAGTGTGGAGGTGGCAGCAGCAGCATGAGGTCAGAGAGATGGCACAATGACAAATTCTGGAGCTGGCAGATGCCACTCTTTGGCCTACCATGTTGCTGCCAGCTCCAGGATTTGTCATTCTGCCACTCTCTGACCATATGCTGCTGCTATTGCCGCCTCCACACAGGCCCTTTGAAGATGCCGAGTTATTTGTCAGTTGACAGGACTACGGGATGAATATCTACTCAGTTGTCGCGGAGAAAGCTACAGATTGATTTCTTCTTGCATGACGCGAGCAGTTCCTCTCCTGACTTTGTTTGCCCAGGCAAACCAGGTGTAGAACTGTGTGACACCGCTGTTTCCTACACATGTGGTATGATGGAGCAGCACTTAGACTTGTAGAGGTTGAGGTGGTGGTGGCGAAGGAGGAGGAGGCGGACATTGTCGCAAGAGCAGCAGTTTGACAAAGTGGCGGAGAAAGCGGCGCCTCCTGTTCAAGTTATTGGTGTGGCTGGGCAGGAAGCACATTCACCTAGTGGGCCGTAAAGGACATGTACTGATGCTGACCGTAGTTAAAGCTCCATCCGTCCGTGCTGCCGTGCACCTTGGAAGAAACCGATAAGCTTAAGGACTGGCCCACCTTCCTCAACCATCTCAGTATGCACAGCCCAACTATTTACAAGTGCAACATAACCTCCCTCTACTTTCCCACCTACTGCATGAAGCAGCAGATGTCTGCCCCACCTCTTCACTGCCAAGCAGCTGCTGACTGTCCTCAAAAAGTTTGTCCTCGCTGTATAGTGGTGCTAAGACCAGACCACCAAGTAGATCTCTGGCTGAGCAGGACAGAACAGGATGAACAAGACAGAGGCTGGTTGAGGACAGGTGAGGCTGATGACCTGCCAACTAAGTGTTGTATCTCATGAACCCACGGACTCTAGGCTGGGGTTGTCAGATGTCATTTGGGAGGAAGCGGATGGCCTTGTCAACCAATCGACAACCTTTGGGTTGTTGATCAACACACTACCCATAGATGACACCGGCAGTTCTTGCTGCAACATCGCCTTACTTTGCTGCGACCTCTGCTTGCTTCACCTTCTTCCTTTCTGTCTGACATATTGGTTAATCACCTATGTGGATTTGACATGGATTTCTTGCTACCAACTTTAGCAACAAAAAAACTATTGAAATTTGTGGTATACAGATATCCCAAAATGGACACCCTGTAATTGAAGCAAAAAACAATCCAGCAACTACATGGATTTGACACGTATTTCTTGCTATCAACTTTAGCAACAAAAAACTATTGACATTTGGGATATACAGATCCCCCAAAATGGACACCCTGGAATTTGAGCAAAAATCACTCCAGAAACTATGAGGATTTTACACAGAGTTCTTGATAGTAACTTCAGCAACAAAAAAGAACTGCAATTTGAGGTATACAGATCTCCCAAAATGGACACCCTGGGATTGGAGCAAAAATCACTCACATGTGGATTTTACACAGATGCTAGAGACAGCACATGCAGTGTGAAATGACGGGATTGAAAATGGCCGTCTGTTTTTATAGGGCTGTGACAACAGATAAGCCTGCCGGTCGCTGATTGGCTTTCATGTCTGCACATGTGATCAAAGGTGTTCCTTTCTTCTTCCCAGAGGTCTCTGCCCCATGTAACACGCTGTGCTTGTGGAACAAATTCCGATTCGTTGGGATTGCCCATTGCCCATCTCTAACCGGAAGCCTGGTCGCAGGAGAACCCAGCCAATTGCAGAACATCCCGAATATTAGGCATAGACTACCCCGAATTTGGTAAGGGATAAATGGTTCCGTTTGAGGACTCTATTCACTAGAAGACTGGATGGCTTTCTATGCCCTGTCCTCGGGCCAAGGAAATTCTACCTATTTCCATAGCAAGAGTTTTATGTTTTCCCTAACTGTTTTTAAGTATCGTATGTGCATTGTTTTTAACTTTTGTATTGTTATTTTAGTGTACTGTATTTTTTATGTATATTAAACTGTTAACTTTAATAAGCCTCTGCTTGTAGTCTTAAAGAATCTGAGTCTCCGAAGGGAATTACATGACCTGTCTATGAAGTAAGTGATTGCATTGCATGTTGTGAATTCATCATTTTAATATAGCATAAGTAGTGAGCGCGTGTGCTGTGTAAATCATCAGTGTGCATTGTCTGTGTGGTCTAGGTGTCTATGGCCTTCGTTGCAAAAGTAACTCGTGGGTGGTGGCAGTGGACTAGGTGCCGAGATTGCGTGGAGTAAATTTAGCGCTAGGACACCCTTCTGTGTAGGTGGACAGAGCTTAAGGGCTAAATGCTGGGACTCGGTAGAGTAGGTGCACCCCGTGTTTAGACTGCGGTGAGTGGGGTTCGTGACAATACTTATAATATGAGGGTCCCAGCAACACAAAGTTAAATTGTTTACATATAGGTGTTGTTAATTAACAACAATATAAAAAAAGCTGTACTCCAAAAGAGATCATATAATGGAAAAAGTAGTCCTTTCATCCGGTATCAAGTGAGATTTTGGTTATGTGAGCATTTCTCAGTCGGTTTACAGAGCCAAAACATTGTCTGTTATGGAATAAAAGGACCACATTTTCCACTTATTTCATCTTTTTTGGAGTGTTTTTGGAGTGATCCTTTCAGGTATTGCGATAAACAGGCAGAAACTATTTATATATTTTTGCGCAGTCTGCTACGTCCTATCTTGTTTGACTCATGTAGTTACTACAGGTATGTGCTCATACTGTAGATACTTTCCAATTAGAATACCTTCCTTCAAGGGCACAAGAGTATAGCTTTCCTGTATATAAAGATTTGCATATCTTTCTATCCAAATAGCAGTCACTCAACTGGAATGAATTTGGTTTAAACATATTTTTATATGGGATTTGTTGAGCTTCAAGGCTATCAGTAAAGCAATTTCTATGTGATTTTCTTTTCAGACATAGCTCTAATCTCTTTCCACTTTTCTACTGAAGTTAAGCATCTTCGGCCCCTGAACCTTTTGAGATGACCATTTTTTATAATTTCTGGAATTGTACTTTATTGTTTTTATTACTTCTGCTCCTACATCCTGGTCAACTTCCCAACTTCTCTGTGTACTGTTACTATGATTACTTGTGTATTTGCTGCACAATTAAAAAAAAAATCAATACAAAAAAAATTTGAAGAGAGTAAAGATAGTTTTGTAAAAGTACCAACCTAAAAGATTTACTAAAGATCACAAAGATGCAATGGGGGTTACAGGCAGTCCCTGGGTTACATACAAGATAGGGTCCATTTGTTCTTAAGTTGAATTTGTATGTTATTCGAAACTGTATATTTTATAATTGTAGATCTAGACAAAAAAATTTTTTGCGGAGTTTCAAAATTTTTTGCTGTAATGGGGCCAAGGATTATCAAAAAAAGCTTCATTACAGGCACCTTACAGCTGATCATTGCAGTCTGGGACTATAGTAATAGTATCCAGAGAGCTCCACCAGAGTTCACAGCAGGCAGAGGGGTCAGTTTTTGACTACGGGTCGTCTGTAAGTCAGGTGTCCTTAAGTAGGGGACCGTATGTATTTATGTCCCACTCCTCTTCTGCTCTGCATACATCAAGAGGTTCTGGCCTTTTGATGTAAATGGCTGCCGACTGTGCTGCCTCTTGGCATGGAGAGAGGGGGAAATAATCACAATTCCTAGCAGTCCACAGAAAACTGGTGTACAAGCTCTAATAAATGTCCCCAGTAGGGTTTTTATTTCATGACTATAATTGAAGATGGTCAAAGGTTAAGCTTCCTATTAATCTTTTACAATGAAGACATTTAATTGAAAATATGGAAGTGAAGGTTATGACTGTACTTTGGTAAATTGTACAGAGAGTTTAGAAAAAAACTTGGTTACATTGTGATTCAGTAAGGATAAACTAAGTGAAATATTCACCTCTGCTGATCTACCACCATTGTTTCACAGACTATCAAGCCAAACGGCAAGGTTTGTAACCTCTCAGCGGACACATTAAGACACAGTTTGTTATCTGATAGACCAGTTCCTGCCAAATTGCAGTCTGAATATTCGAACTCTGTTCTCTCTGCAGTTTAATCTCTCTGCAGTGAGGCCTCAGATGCTCTGTTTGCTTTTCATCTGTGCTGAAAACCACTTTGCTTTTTGAAATTATAACAATTTGTATTTGCTTTGGGCCCGCATAGAAATTTTATTCCTATAACTGAGATACAATCTCTGTGACCTGCTTTGCCAGTAATATCTTATTTATTGGCTCAGAGAAAGAGATGCAAAAGCAATTCATATTCAATTCATTGCTACATGTATACCTGAGCATTTAACCCATTTTTGTTGGAAACTCAAAATATGCTGTGACTTTGACAATATATAATACAGTTCTAAAAAAAAGCTCTGTCATGCAACCTGATAATCAAGAGAGAGCGTATAGGACAAGATAAATGAATTAGCAAGTGATGGCTAGGAGAGATGGCAGTGTGTGTATTGAGGTTGGACATCCTCTAGGGCTGAAGTCTAATCCAGTACAAGGATTCAGATAAATTAAAATGCTGGAATAAATTCTCATTTAGGTTAGAAAAGTAATGGTTACTTATCAAATTTTAAAATTTTCATTGTATCTATCTTTCCATCTATGAAGTACAAATGCTGCTGCAATAAAATGGACATCCTGCTCTTCTATATATCCTAATCCTTAAGTACTCCCCACCCCATTCTCCTCTGCGTAGTGTTGCCTCCACTAAGGTAAAAGTTTACCTTACTCTAAAATCATTTCTTAATTCCCCAGTCCATAGTGATTACAACATTTAAGGGGTATCCCTCTGTATGGATTGGCACCAAGTAAACATAATTGGTAAGTGACAGCATTGTAAGTTGAAAGTGAATAAAAAGGCTCCCAGATCCATCATATGTACCATGGAAATTCAATAGGAAGAAATGCTAGAAGAAAAGATGGCCACGTCCATGCCGGAAGAAAGAAGTGGAGCCGCGGAGAAGAAAGAAGACAGGACACGCTGACATCGGGGACATCGGTAAGCCGCGCCGACATCGGGGAGCCGCGCTAACATCGGAGGGTGAGTATTTAAATTTATTTTTTTAAGGGCCGTGGGGGCAGGCTGGCTGTATACTACTAGGGGCTTGCTGTATACTACTTGGGGCTTGCTGTATACTACTAGGGGCTTGCTGTATACTACTAGGGGCTTGGTGTATACTACTAAGGGCTTGCTGTATACTACTAGGGGCTGCTGTATACTACTAGGGGCTGCTAAATACTACATGGGGCTGGCAGTCTGTATACTACTGGGGGCTGGCAGGATGTATACTACTGGGGGCTGGCAGGCTGTATACTACTGGGGGCTAGCAGGCTGTATACTACTGGGGGGGTTGACCAATGCATTTCCCACCCTCGGCTTATACTCGGGTCAGTAGTTTTTCCCAGTTTTTGGACCTTTTTGGGGATGATCATCGTTTACAATGAGATTTGAAATATATAATATAAGAAAACCTCTTTATTTCACTCCATCTGTACCCCTAAAACTATCAGAAATAGCTTCATAGTAATGAAAACAAAATGGAGGGGAAATTAACAATGGTCCATTTTTGTCAGGAATAAGCTAAAATTTACGCATTCACAAAAGATTAAAAAGAGAAAACCCATAAATTTGTTGTAATTTCTCTAGTGTAGTGAGACACCCCACATATGTGCATCACTGTTTGTATGGGCGCAAAGCGAGGCGCAGAAGTGAAGGAGAGCCACGCATTAGCCAGTTTTGCTGTACAGAATTTAGAGGTTTTAGGTTGATTCATGGGTGCACTTTTGTGAGCTATGAAATATTTGTTTTCTGTTAATGTTGGCTTGAAAGTTCTTATTTTTTTGTGGCATTAGATACATTTTTCAGTGATACTATTTTTTGGTGATGCCAGGGCCGGCTCCAGGTTTTAGTGGGCCCCTGGGCGACAGAGCCTTAGTGGCCCCTCCGTGGGCCGCCCTCCAGTGGCCACACTGACCCCCTCACCCCCCTGCGGACACACTGAACCCCCTCTCCCCCTGCGGGACACAGAAACCCACACGAAGACCCCCCCCCCCCCCTCCTACACACTGAGCCCCCCCTCCCGCCTACACACGAACACCCCCTCCGCGGACCTACACCGAACACCCCCCCTCGCCTGCTACAACAATGTACCCCCCTCTCCCTGATGAACACACTGACCCCCTCCCTCCCCCATCTTCCTTATGACACACTGAACCCCCCCTTCCCCTCTCGGGAAGAGAAAAAGAATTTACCTTTCCTGTTCCCCCGATAGTCCGCAGCTGTCTTCCAGCCTGGGCTCCCGTTAGCGTGCACTGATCTGATGACGGTCATCAGTCGCGCAGCGGCTTACAGAGCCGTCCCGTCGCATACCACTGCGATGCGCTGCTATCGTGGAACCGGGAAGTGAGTTTAATTTAGATGCGCCTCTATGATGCGCTCTGCCCGACCAGCGTCAGCTAGAGATGCGAAACGTGATTGATGTCCGGATGGTGAAATGTACCAGTGTCGTTAAGCGACCTGGTAAATTGACGGGGCCACACGGCCCACGGGTGGCACGGGTGTGGTGCACGGGCTGGGAGATTGGCTATACTCTAAATCCAGATCTGTAATTGATTTTTTAGTTTTTTTCTGTGTTCACCATATACCCTAAGTAACATGTTTTTTAAATTTAACGGATCAGTACAACTTTTTACATTTACAGTGGGTACATTTTTAATCACTTTCTATTGCAACTTATGCTTGGCAAGATAGGTAAAAAAATCATAATTGCGGTATTTATTATTCAGTTTATAGTGCAGGTTTATTAATGTTTTTGTTTTATTGCATGGGTCATTATCGGTCTTAGATGTGGAGTTTGTATGGTGATTTTCATTATTTTTTATATTATATGTAACAGGGTTTTTGGGGCTTTTTAATTGATTTATTGGTTTATAAAGATGCATGGAGTGGACAGAGCAAATTCACTGTAAGAGGTTGGGTTACCAAACTGTCTGACTGTATCAAACTAAAGAATAAAAGATGATTTTTCATTCATGCTGCAACCTAGAAATATGCTAAAAGGGATGTACAAGGGACATACATATTACAGAAAAAGGTACTGTTAGTGGGCTTTGGGGTGGGGTTTAGTGTGATGACAGGTTCCCTTTAATCACTGGGCTCCTTATCTGAAATGGAATGGATCTGAATCTGAAATGGATGGACCTCCGAAGCCTTTCCGATACACTGTTCACTGCACAAATAAGAAGTGACAGAAAGGCACAAAGTAGCTGCTTTACCAAATAAAGTATGTTACAAGGTTTACTGTTATCGCCTGCTCTATTCATTTCTGAAATAAAAATATTTGTCTACATAACTTCTATTGAACAATTAGCAAGTTTTTGGTCTGTACTGGAGGGAAGCCATGCAGCAAGCAAGTTGGCCATGGTTCTGTTTGGAGCAGTTGTCTGGGAGAACAGGATATTTCTTAGAGATTCCTCATTTAGCTATTGATAGGCATTTTAAAACAATGGCTCACATTTATCAAAAATTACACAATGTTTGTGTAGTGTGCAGGAGGCACCAGATTTATGAATTGGGGTGCCCATTCTTCATGAATCTGGCACCCTCTGCACTGCTCCAACAGAGTGCTCCAATTTTTTTTGGTGCACCTTTAACATGGGTTGTATGACACATTTCTGTGTTGCACGATCTAACTAGGATTTCAGTGCAGAAAAGCAGTCTTTCCTTCACCGCACTGTACTGCTCATCTGATTGATTTAGCTACCTAAAGACAGCCAGGACCATGAAAGTTTACTTGGAGACCAGCCAGTATGATTTCCAGACATGTGAGAGCTGTGACAGAAAGCCAAAGCACACACACACATAGAAAAAAAAGTAATAAATCATTATTTTTTTAGCGCCATTACATTTTGCAACGCTCTACCCATACAAACACAATAGGACATTTCAGAGCAAAAATATGTTCAGATGAGAGAATAGTTAAGGAAAACCTTGCTCGCAATAGCTTGCAATGTATGAGGAAGAAGCGATGACACAGGAGGGATGCACAATAGTCAAGTCATTAAATAAATGAATGAATAAATAATATTGCATGGGCCTGTCATGAACCATCAGATTTATGAATCTAGAATCCAAGGTGCACGTGCCTGCAGCATAATCTATTTATTGTTAACTAGCATATTTGGGATGAGTATACAAAGGTGGTTAGTGAAAAGAAGTCAAATTTATATGTTAGGGAATGTGATAAGGCTGCTTAAAGAAATGTTTTTAGTAGCTTGTCTGAAACTTTGGATACTTGCAGATGATACTAAGCTGTGTCAAGTGATAAATACTCTGGTTGATAGTTTAGCATTTGTGGAAGCTGGAGGAGTGGGTGGAGAAATGGCTGATGAGGTTTAATGTAGATAAATGCAAAGTTATGCATTTGGGCCATGGAGACATAAAGTATAATTATGTTCTAAACAGTCAATTACTTGGTAAAACTGGAGCTGAAAAAGACTTGGGGGTATTGGTGGATGGTAAACTTAATTTTAGTGACCAGAGCCAGGCGGCTGCTGCTAAAGCAAATACAATTATGGGATGTACCAAGAGAACAATAGATTCTCATGATAGGGACACAATTTTGTCCATATTCAAATCCCTGGTCAGACCACACATGGAATATTGTGTACAGTTTTTGGCATCAGTGTAGAAAATGGACATGGCCGAACTGGAACGGGTGCAGAGGAGAGCAACCATGATAATTAAGGGAATGGGGGGACTAGAATACAATGACAGATTACAATATTGACATATTCAGTTCAGAAAAAAGATGTCTGAGTGCATTACCTCATTACAATGTAAAAATATCTGAATGGACAGTACAAGGATCTCTCCAAAGATCTTTTTATACCTAGGCTGTGACCAGGATACAGGGGCATCCTCTATGGTTCTACCATAGGTTTTTTACTGTAAGAGCAGTGAGACTATGGAACTATCTGCTGCAGGAGGTTGTTATGGTGGACTCTATGAATATGTACCAGAGAGGCCTGGATGCCTTTCTGGAGAGCAAAAATATTAAGAGTTATGGGGACTTGATGGTTGGACTTGACATACTTGTGTCTTTTTTGCAGCCTTATATACTATGATAAGTTGTATAGTAGTGTGGGGTAAGGCATTCCTGAGAATTGGTGCAGCAAGACTTGAGTGATAGAGAAATTTTCTGTATGTGCGGTCTTCCTACATTGGCAGCCCGCTGGAGAGGATGATCTGTTTGCAGCAATGCCTGGGCTGCCCCTTTCATCTGCTCCCTCTTCTGCTCCAGATCAGCAGAGATTTACCTGGAAAATGGAGACCAAATAGTGTGAGGGCTGTCACATTATGACTAGAGATGAGCAAGCACTAAAATGCTCGATTGCTCGTTATTCGAGACTAACTTTTCCTGATGCTCGAGTGCTCATCTCGAATAACGAGCCCCATTGAAGTCAATTCGAGACTCCAGCATTTTTCAAAGGGAACATGGTTCGGGAATAAAATGTGTTATTTAATTGAAAAAGAATGTGTTCTCATAAGTTAGCAGATATATGCAAACATCTGCAATCTACTTCTTCCACTGTTCGCTCGTTATTATCTACCAACAATAAGCAATGTGAAGACAGTTAAGAATATAATAAAAACAGGAACGAGTGAACACAGACATATTATTTAAGTGAAAAAACCAGTTAAAAACACACGTGAAGAATAGATTGCAGCTGTTTGGCACATCTGTTTATTGTCTGGGAGATATACGCTGTGCCCGGATCGCGCTCCTTCTTCTTTCCATGAGTTCATCTCCGATCTCTACTGCACGGAGCCCCGATTGTCTCCGTGCTGCCTACTGTCCGATTCCTCCATGCTGCCGCTGCCCAATGTATCCGGCTGGGGGCTTGCACCCGATTTACAGGTCTCACGTGTGCTGCCGTGTTCCGATGATATCCGTGACTTTCCCGGAGGGGTCTGCGTGCTGACCCGAGGTCTAATTGACTGCCCCGATGTCTCCGTGTGCCCGCTGCCCCGATGTCTCTGTGCCATGACTTCCGACAAAGACGATGTCATGATTCCCCAGTGTCTCGTGCGCCATGATGTCTCCGTGCTGACCGCTGCCCGCTGTCTCCATTGCCTGCCCTGAGTCTCAGTGCTGCCGCATATGTACCGCTGTCTCGCGCTGCCCGTTGGCGCCTGTCTCACAGTTGTGGCGAAATTGTCTCCGTGTTGGCCGATGTCTCCGTTGATGGACCGATGTCTCGTTTGGCTGCCCGATGGTCTTCGTCGATGCCCGATTGTCTTATGCTGCCCGTGCTCGGCTTTCCCGCCCCGATGTCTCCGTGACTGTCGCGTGCCCCGATGCTTCCTGGCTTCCATCCCGTGGTCTCCATGCTTCCCAGGTGTCTCCGTGTGCCCCAGATGTCTACGTGCTGTCGCTTCCCCGATGTTCTCCTGCCTGCCTCTGTGACTGCTTGTCACGTGCTGCCGTGCCAATATGTGCCTGTGTCTCCGTGGATGCCCGATGCCCCAATGCTCTCTCCGTGCGTGTCTCAGTGCTTCCGGCTGTCTCCGTGCCACGGGGGTCTCCTGCCGCCAGGTCCCCGATCCCGTGCTCCCCGATGTCTCCTGTGCTGGCCCGAGTTGTCCTCCCTTATCTGACCGCTGCCGATTGTTCTCCAGCGCCCGATGTCTCCAGTGCACGGCTGCCCGATTGTCTTTCATGCTGCCCCGATGTTCCTGCTTCCCGGGTTGTCTCCATGCTGCCTGATGTTCAGTGCTGGCGCTGATGCTGTCTCCGTGTAGCACTGCGGCCGCGATGTCTCCGTGCTGCCTAGATGGCTCCGTGATGCCCCGATGGACACTGCGTGCGACTGTCAAGCCTGTGTCCGCTGCGCCACTTGCTACCGATTGTTCGTGCTGCCAAACTGATGTCTCCGTTGCTGAGCCCCGGCTCGTGCTCCCTGCACTTGAGTCTCGTCTGCGCGGGACTGTGCCTGCCACGATGTCTCCGTTGTGTTGGCCCGAGAATGTCTCCGTGCTGCCCTCCGAGATTGTATCGTGCTGCCCGATGTCTTCCTTGCTTGCACGAGTGTAAGCATGTGCCGAACATCATGGTAATCTATTCTCACTGTGGTTTTTCACGTTTTTTCACTGTAAATAATCTGTGTCCACTTTGTTTTTTTCTATTTTTCATGTTCTTACACTGTTGTTTATTTAACCCGCTTCCGACATGGGACGTTAATCAGTACGTCACATGTCGGGTCCGGTACATGGGAGGGCTCGCGGCTGAGCCTCTCCATAGACGGTAAGTCTTTGCTGCATATCGCAGCAAAAAGGGGCGTACCGGTAACACCCGCGACGCGTGCGGATGCCGGGCTTAGAAAAAGAAGGGCGGCCGGCTGGCGCCGCCAATCTGTTCCGTTGGATCGACGTCCCCGTGGAGATCTAATCGGGGTGGCCGAGCGATCCGTCGCCATAAGGTAGCTTAGGGTCATCAACGAAGACCCGAAAGCTACTTGGGGGGGTTAACCATTCATTCAATGTGCTGTCCGAGCACAAATGTTAAGGTATGAGTAGTAAAATCTACATTATTGCCATTACGGGAGTATGGCAGTATATGATAGCGATCGATAAGACAACTTAGGGTAAAGGACCCTAGGGATTTGAAAATAGTAGAAAACATGAAAAAAAATTAAAAAATAAACAAATTATAATAAAAAAACCTAAAAATTCAAATCACCCCCCTTTCTTAGAACTGATATAATATAAACAAACAGTAAAAATCATAAACATATTAGGTACACGAATCTGAAAATTGCCCGTATACAAAATATGATAAAGGTTTTTCACTCGTGATTAACCCGTAACGGACCATCGCTTCCAAAGTCGAAAATGGCACTTTTTTGCATTTATGAAAAAAATTAAAAATTCTATAAAAAAGTGATCACAAGGTAGTACAGTCCTAAAAATGAGAACTTGTAAATGTCATCCAAAAATCCACAAAAAATGGCACCACTCCAGCATAGACTAAATTATGAATGTATTAGGGCCAGAAGGGTGGCAAAATCCCCCCCCAAAAATTTGTAAGGAGGTTTTCATTTTTTTAAATGTATGAAAACATTTAGACGAACCATAGCCAAATTCGGTATCCCGTAATGTACCACGCCCGAGAATAAAGGTAGCCATATTATTTTGGTTTGATATGCCGCAAGTGAAATCTGTAAAATCCAGCCCAAGAATACGTGCTAACTAAATGCTGTGTTTTTGCCAATATGTTCGTCCTGTGCATTTAGAATGTTTGGTTTTCCCGATTCCAAGTAAACGGCATAGAATAGAAATACCCCCTTTGACGTGTCATTTGTTAAGCAGAAAATAAGGGCACACAGTCGTACTTGAGAAAAATAAAAACGTTACAGATTTTTGAAGGTGGGGAGTGAAAAATGAAAAACACAAAATCGAAAAAAAGGGGCTGCGGGGGGAGGAGGGTTTATTAAGATGCTCGATCTCGAGACAAGGGGAAATACTCGTGGGCAAGCGAGCGGTTTCGAGTACCTTATACTCGAGACGAAGCATCAAGAGCTCAGACAAGTTAATGGCTCATCCCTTCTAATTATGGACCGTCTTTGTGGTGAGTTTCCAAATAATTTTATTAAAGAGATGCCAGATGTAAGCTGTACAATATAACAGCCAAAATAAGCGTCAAATGTAAAAGAGATACATGGGATGTTGCAAGTTAAGTAGAAGATTCATTATTAGATTTTGGTCAAACATCCATAAACATCAGGGCATAAAAAAATATCATTGAATCCATTTAAAAGACTAAGATCACATTCAAGACGCTGATTTTTTTTTTTTTATATTCTTAAAATGAAGCCAAATGACATAATACTTTGTTTTTCAGAAAGGGAAAGCCCATTTTTTGTGAGAAAACAAGGCCAAATTTCCTGGAGGATCACAGAATCTCAGAACAACCTACTGTTCAGTGGCTTACGGCTTTAAAAGCGGAAAGTTGTCTGTCCTGGATGGGTTGGGGTGGTAGACTGTCCTCCTGATGAGTTAGTATGGTAAGTACGGAAGGCCAAGCTCCCGGACAAGGGGAAGGAAGAGGATAGAACGGCTTCTATTAATATGGAGAAGCCCGGTTGATTTACATTTGATAAATATAATATCCTCGTAACCTTAATCTTATTTTACATATTGTATTTATTAATTTACTCGCGACAAGCTTTCCTGTTTCAAGGCACTGTTTCAGAGGTTATTACACATTTATGTATCTGCATGAATTATGGATGAAATGTGGCGTCTATTCTGCCTTGCTCTTATGTTTCCAGAATGCCTGTAACGTTTATGTTGCATGCTGTGGGGGTAAAACATTCAAAAAATAGTTATTTTCTGAATTTATAAGTTATATCCATGTTAATACATTGACAGACGGAAACAAATGTAGTAGGTGGTTATTGCTCGAGGTGCCCTGAAGAATCAAACCATTAGTGTTGTGCTAGGGGTGAGGTAAGCATACTCTCCACACACAGTAGAGGACATGATAAAAGGGTTACAGAAGTGGTTAGGTAGGGGCACGGCATTTGGGATATCTCGAATAACGAGCCCCATTGAAGTCAATTCGAGACTCCAGCATTTTTCAAAGGGACCATGGTTCGGGAATAAAATGTGTTATTTAATTGAAAAAGAATGTGTTCTCATAAGTTAGCAGATATATGCAAACATCTGCAATCTATTCTTCACTGTTCCGCTCGTATATTATCTCCCAACAAGTAAGCAGATGTGAAGAACAGTTAAGAATAGAATAAAAACAGTGAACACAGTGAACACAGAATCATTTAAGTGAAAAACACAGTGAAAAACACAGTGAAGAATAGATTGCAGATGTTCGGCACATCTGTTTACTTGTCGGGAGATACGCTGTCCCCGGATCCGCTCCTCTTCTTCCACTGAAGTTTCCCCGATCTCTCTGCCGCTGCCCCGATGTCTCCGTGCTGCCACTGTCGGGAGATACGCTGTCCCCGGATCCGCTCCTCTTCTTCCACTGAAGTTTCCCCGATCTCTCTGCCGCTGCCCCGATGTCTCCGTGCTGCCACTGTCCCGATGTCTCCGTGCTGCCGCTGCCCCAATGTCTCCGTGCTGCCGCTGCCCCGATGTCTCCGTGCTGCCGCTGTTCCGATGTCTCCGTGCTTCCCCGATGTCTCTGTGCTGCCCCGATGTCTCCTTGCTGCACCGATGTCTCCGTGCTGCCGCTGCCCCGATGTCTCTGTGCTGCCCCGATATGATAGGATCGATCAGACAACCTAGGGTTAAAGTACCCTAGGGAATTTGAAAAATAGTAGAAATAAAAATAAAAAAAAAGTTAAAATAAAAAAATTATAATAAAAAAACCTAAAAATTCAAATCACCCCCCTTTCCTTAGAACTGATATAAATATAAACAAACAGTAAAAATCATAAACATATTAGGTATCACCGCATCTGAAAATGCCCGATATATCAAAATATGATAACGGTTTTTCACTGTGATTAACCCCGTAACGGAAAATCGCTCCCAAAGTCGAAAATGGCACTTTTTTGCCATTTAAAAAAAAATTAAAAATTCTATAAAAAGTGATCACAAGGTAGTACAGTCCTAAAAATGATAACTTTGTAAACGTCATCAAAATCCACAAAAAATGGCACCACCCACAGCTCCATACACTAAATTATGAAAGTGTTATTTGCGCCAGAAGATGACAAAATCCCCCCCAAAAATTTTGTACAGGAGGTTTTAATTTTTTTAAATGTATGAAAACATTATAAAACCTATACAAATTTGGTATCCCCGTAATCGTACCAACCCAAAGAATAAAGTAGACATGTTATTTGGGGTGCACAGTGAAATCTGTAAAATCCAAGCCCACAAGAATACGGCACAAATGCGTTTTTTTACCAATTTCACTGCATTTGGAATTTTTTTCCCGCTTCCCAGTACACGGCATAGAATATTAAATACCACCATTTTGAAGTGTAATTTGTTACGCAGAAAATAAGATGTCACACAGCTCTGTACATGGAAAAATAAAAAAGTTACAGATTTTTGAATGTGGGGAGTGAAAAATGAAAACACAAAATCGAAAAAGGGCTGCGGCGGGAAGGGTTTAATTAAATGCTCGATCTCGAGCAGGGGAAATACTCGTCCGGGCAACGAGCCGTTTCGAGTACCTTAATACTCGAACGAGCATCAAGCTCAGACAAGTATAATGGCTCATCTCTAATTATGACACGTGAGTTTCCAAATAATTTTATTAAAGAATGCCAATGATAAGCTGTACAATCCTCACAGCCACAATAGGCGTCAAATGTAAAAGAGATACATGGGATGTTGCATGTTAAGTAGAATATTCATTATTATGCTTTTGGTAAACATCCCATAACCTCATGTCATAAACATAATACATTGAATACATTTAAAAGACAATATCACATACAAGACGCTGATTTTTTTTTTTTTTAATTCTTAAAATGAAGCCAAATGCATAATTTTTTTTTTCAGAAAGGGAAAGCCCTATTTTTTTTGAGGAAAAAAAGGCCAAATTCCTGTAGGATGTTTAAGTGGCTTACGGCTTCAACTCGGGAAAGTGTCTGGTCAGTACGGAAGGCAAAGCTCCAGGTCAGGGAGAGGATAGCCTGCTTCAATTATATGGAGATTTCCCTGTTGATTTACATTTGAAATAAATATCCTTGTAATCTTATTTTACATAATTGTATTTATCTAATTTACTGAGACAAGCATTCTCTTGTTCAAGGAAATGTTTCAGAGGTTATTACAACTTCTTATTTTCTCTGCATTCATTATTGATGCAATGTTGGCGTCTATCTCTTGCCTTGCTCTTATGTTTCCATAATGCCCTGACACAGTTTATTGTTGCATGCTGTGAGGGTAAAACATTTAAAAAATAGTTATTTTCTGTATTTTATACATGTTTATATAATGTTCAATACAATTGCCAGAGGAAACAAATGTAGTAGTTTGTTATCTGCTCCGAGGTGCTGAAGAATCAAACCTATTAGTGTGTGCTAGGGGTGAGGTAATCATACTCTCCACACATAGACTAAAGGGTAAGAGTGGTCTGACACGGCATTTGTGGATAGAGGTCAAGGGGCTTCAGGAAATTGTCAGAACAGCATCCACTTTACTTATGAACAAATATTAAGGGTATAAGAATACAATGTCAAGGTCAAGACTGTAAGAAACTACAAACTTAAGCAGGAAAAGTATTTTCTTCAACACAGACAATATTTCTTCTTTATAAATGTGTGTTAACAATCTAGAGCTCTCACATTCTTCATGTGCTTTCTGGACAGGATTTGGCTTTATTCTGTGCAAATTTGGTTAGTTTATGGTGATTCGTGGGAACAAATTATTTTTTTCCTTTATTACCAAAATGGGCGAAAGCACAACATCTTACATGGGGCAGAGTACTCTAGGAAGAAGAAATTAACACCCTCAGTCACATGTGCAGACCTGTAAGCCTATCAGCGACTGGCAGGCTTATGTGATGTCACACAGCCCTATAAAAACAGGCAGCCATTTCCAATTGCAGCATTTTATACTGCATGTGCTGTCTTCATCGTCCAGCTGCTTGTACTGTACTGTGCTCTTATAATTTCTGCTCCAATCCAAGGGTGTCAGTTTTGGGAGAACTGTATACCCCAAATAGCAGTTCTTTTTTGTTGCTGAAGTAAATAGGAAGAAATCTGTGTAAAATCCACATAGTTCTGCTCCAATCCCATGGTTTCCATTTTGGGGGGATCTGTATACCCCAAATTGCAGTTCCTTTTGTTGCTGAAGTAAATAGGAAGAAATCTGTGTAAAATCCACATGTTTTCTGTAGTCATTTCGTGTGCTTCTGTTTACCTCACATTTCAAGTTTTTTGGTAGATAAAGTAGATCCTTGTCAAATCTACATAGTTGATTAACCAATATGTCAGACAGAGAGGTTGCAGGTGGAGCAGGCACAGGCTGCAGCACAGTAAGGGGACTTTGCGGCAGGGGTGACTCTGTGAGACCAGAACTGCCGATGTCATCTAACGACAGTGTGTTGATAAACAACCCATAGTTTGGCGATTGGTTGACTAGGTCATCCACTTCCTCCCAAATGACATCTGACATCCCCAACCAAGAGTCCATGGGTTCATCAGATACAACCCTTAGTTGGCATGGCCCGGGACCAGGTCAGTGGTGCTCACCTGTACTCAACCAGCCTCAGTCCTGTTTATTTCCCTCAGCCAGAGATCTACTAGGTGGCCTGGGCTCAGCGCCACTATACAGCAAGGATGAATTCTTTGAGGACAGTCAGCAGCTGCTTGGCAGTGAAGAGGTGGGGCACACATCCGTTGCTTTGTGCAGTAGTCGGGAAAGTAGAGATGTGGAGAGTGGCAGGGGCACCTAGTGGCACACATGCCATTTCAGTCAGTCAAGGCTCCTGCACATCTGCCAAAGGGAGCTGTTTGTCTTTCGCACGAGACATTGTGCAACCCAGTCGCTTAAAGCAGGGATTACAAAGAGACACACGTGATGAGCACATTTATTGACCCATCCGTGGCTATCGTCCCGATCTGGACTGTCCGACGATCCTGTGGTTGTTGGCACGATTCCACTAGATCGTGCGCTGATTTCCTGCACTCGTCGCTTCCCAGTCGAGGTCCGCCGGAGTTCACCTCATCTTCTTCCTGGTGCTGTAGGTTGTCTTGGTATTATCGACCACATTGTAAATGTTAAATTCGGCGCGTAGTCCAATCCGTCGTTATCGTCCGAAGGCCATCCCCGGTCTGAATTGTGATCGATGAAGCCGGACACCGGCTGTGTGGTCCAAAATCCACCGATCGTCCAAACTTCTAAATGGCGGTGCACGTGTGGATTTACCCCATTGTTTCCGACGGATAGTGCAGACCCACGGACCCTTAGCAGTAAATGTCGCCCCCTAATGTTGCCAGCCATCTAGGGGCAGTATCGAGTACCATTCTTTCCTCAAGTTGTTGGTTACTGCAGTCTCTCCCGTTTTCCAAGTTGTCACCCTTCAGATCACTAATTGCTTTGTGCCGACCAGGTGCAAGTTCCAAGACAAAATTTCTTTCCAAAATGCAGTGCAGCCCTCAAATATGTGGAGCAGAAAGTGGGCCAGTCACTTAAAGCCTAAGGTTTCTTCTCTTCAAGTGCACGGCAGCACGGGATGGTGGAGCTGTATACTAACGGTCAGGGCCTGGACATGTCTTTACGGCCCAGGGTGAATGTCTTCCACGCCAGCCACACCCACAACTACCTTTAATAGAACACCAGTGTGAAAATGCGTGTCCTTGCCATGGTGTCCGCCGACCCTCCTCTTCCCAAACCACCTCAGCGGCTCCATCATAAGTGCAGGGCAAGCGGTTTTTTTTTGGTCACGGCATCTACACCTGGTTTGCCTGGTACACAAGCACACAGGGGAGAAAAACGCTCCCGCGTTATGCAAGAATAAATCAATTGTGGCTTTTCCATTGACAACTAAAAACGGACACCATGGTGACAGACACATGGGGAGTAACATGGTGTCTCAACTGCACCGAGGAGGGAATGGGGCCATGCTCCCTGCATGCGTCACCGTGTCAATTGGTTGTCAACGGTGTTTCCTGAAGCTTCCACCCCTATCGCAGACATTCTAAAAAAAGGCTAGGAAACTGTGCATCACCTCAGCCATTCTTTACAACGCCAAGTCAGCACCAACCTCCTCAAATTGCAGAATGCCCTTTTCCCACATAGTCTGATACGCAATGTTTCCACCCATTGGAATTCCAGCCTCATATGTTAGACCGCCTGTATGAACAGAGAAAATCCATTACATGAATTTTTGGATGATGCAGAGCAGCGGACCAGTACTGCCCTGGGTATCTTTGAAGCAGGAACTGGCCGAGCTCATGTGTGACAAATGCCTTTATCTCAGGGCCCTTTGAACGAGGCCACGTTATTTGTCAGTCGCCAGGACTGCAGGATGAAACAGATCACCATTCCACTCCCGCTATGTTCTGGACTCATGCAGCACAAAATCTGTTGGTCGGGCACTAAAGAAGTGGCAACTATACGCTTTCTGAGTCCGAGGGGCGGCTGTGAACTGGGGAGGAGGAGGAGGAGAAACAGTGTTACACAAGCGAGTCTGGGATGAAATCAGTAGTTTGTTCCATCAGGTGACAAGAGAGGAGGAAAGGGATCAGTCAATTCAGATGACCGCAGCATGCTGCTTTGCCTAAACTAGTGACAGCGAATAGTCAAATACGGATGGCAAAGGGTGCACTTTTGGTCTCCACCCTCTGGACCCTCGTACCGATGTAAAAATATTGTTGACTTTTTTTCAGCTTCCAGAGGGAGGAACACTGTCTACTGTAGCGAAAATAGGCACTTGTCCATCCTCTGTCCAGGTCTCGACCGGGGGATTCCTGGCAGTCATCACTATTATACTGCAGGGGGGGGGGGACGGCTGCTCGTTGGGGAGATGGGGGCAGGTGAGGTAGTACGTTTAGCAGCTCCACGCATCATCTTACGGTATATACTCGTGTATAAGCCGTTTTTCAGCACAACAAATGTGCCGGTTATACACAAGTCATACACACCATACATTATACTTACAAAAGTTTTAAAAAAATCACTTATATACTCGACCCCATCGGGGGCCCCTACGTGCAGCGATGCTCTCCCCCGTGTCCGCGCGGGTCCTCTACTTGCTTACTCGCCCGTTTCCTGTCTTCCACACGGGTTTAGTAGACAGAAAAGAAGACTGCCGCAGAAGCCAGAAGAGACCCGCGGCGGACATCGGGGAGCACGCTGATGTCTCGGCCACCGAGGGGTGAGTATATACAGCTTTTTTTTAATAGCTGGCCTAGGTGTATCTACGGGGGCGGCTGCATTTACTGTGGCAAGCTTGTATATAATGGGGGCGGTCTGGGCTGTGCTGTGTACTACTGGGGGAAGTGCTGTATAATACTGGGGGCAGTGCTGTAATACTACGGGGGCATGCTGTTACTACTGGGGCAGTGCTGTATACTAACTTAGAGGCAGTGCTGTATACTATGTGGGGCGGCTGTATACTACTGGTGTATGGCTGTATGCACGGGGCAGCTGTATACTACTGGGGGCAGGCTAACTACATACTGGGGGTCTGTGACCAATGCATTTATACTCGAGTCAATAGTTTTTCCCAGTTTTTGATGCTAAAATTAGGGGTCTCGGCTTATACTCAGGTCAGCTTATACTCGAGTATATACGGTAAGTCTGGAGTCCTTAATGAGCTGCTTACTTCACCCGCCTAGTGAGAAGGGTAGCCGCCACAAGCAGCAGCTGCAGGACATGAAGCAGACCCTGAGGGTAGCCGCCACAAGCAGCAGCTGCAGGACATGAAGCAGACCCTGTGGCCTACTTGGACTGCACTTTACCACCTCTGGTAGAGGATCCCCTGGACTACTAGTCAGCCAAACTTGATGGATGGCTGCAACTTGCGGAGTTTGCAGTAGAGAAGCTGTCTTGCCCGGCCAGTAGTGTGGCATCAGAGCGGGTGTTCAGTGAGGCAGGAGTCAGCGTTACCCCAAGGAGAACTCGCTTGTCCACCTGTAATGTATCAGGCTCGGCTGGTTGAGAAATGAGTCTGAATTGTAATTACTCAGCCACTATTCTGCTGATGCCACACGCTTGATGCAACAATCTGCTGCCAGTTGCTCTATCTGCCTCCCACCATCTTTACCAGGGACAGGGATCTGCACTCACCTCCACACTCTGTCATTGTGCCACTCTGTGGCCTACGATGTTGCTGCCAGCTAAAGAGTTTGTCATTGTGCCATTCTCTGACCTCCTGCTGCTGCTGCTGCAAGCTCCACACTTTGTCATTGTGCCATTCTCTGACCTACTGCTGCTGCCGCTAGCTCCACATTCTGTATTTGTGCCACTCTGTGGCCTACCATGTTGCCACCACCTCCACTCTGTCATTGTGCGACTTTATGACCTCCTGCTGCTGCTGCTTCTGCCACCTCCACTCTGTGGCTTACCATATTGCTTCCAGCTAAATAATTTGTCATTGTGCCACTCTTTGACCTCCTCCTGCTGCTTCTGATGCTGCCACCTGTACACTGTCATTCTGCCATGCTGTGACCTCCCATGTTGCTGCCAGCTAAAGAATTTGTCATTTTGCCACTCTCTGACCTCCCGCTGCTGCTTCTGATGCTTCCACCTCCACACTGTCATCCTGCCACTCTGTGGCCTACCATGTTGCCGTCACCACCACTCTCTGTCATAATGCCACTCTGTGGCCTCCCATGTTGCTGCCAAATAAAGAATTTATCATCGTGCCACTCTCTGACCTCATGCTGTTGCTGGTGCCACCTTTGCAGTTCTTTTTTGGCAAATACATAATTTTTTCAGGAAAATTGTATTGTATTAAGCATGTGGCGTCTCTAATCTTCAAATTTAAATTGAAAATTTCAACTTCAAATTCATTTCAAACCTCAAATTAGTTTCAAAATTTAAATTAATTTCAAACTTAAAATTCATTTCAAACTTAAAATTCATTTCAAACTTCATCATTGTGTGACACTATAGCCTACCATGTTGCTGCCACGTAAAGAATTTGTCATTGTGCCCCTCCCTGACCACTCTGTGGACTACCATGTTGCTGACACCTCCACTCTGTAATTGTGCCACTCAGTGGCCTCCTGCTGCTACTGCTGCCACCTCTACACTCTGTCATTGTGCCACTCTGTGGCCTACCAGATTGCTGCCACCTCCAGACTTTGTGGCACTCTGGCACTCTGTGGCCTCCTACTGCTGCCGCTGCTGCCGCCACCTCCACACTCTGTCATTTTGCCACTCTGTGGCCTCCCATGTTGCTTCCACCTTCCACAACCAGTTCAGTCAGCCAGTTTTAGGGGAGTGGGGGGTTGGTTGTCATTGCATGCAGGGCAGCTCCTGAAAAGAAATCTGCATGAGGAATCAGATTGAGTGCGGATGGCGTTTGCGGGCACACTATTACTGACAGAACCAGTTAGTCACTGTCACAGCTTGGAGGCAGGCACACATAATAATTCTCCCTGTTTCTAAGAACATAATAGAAAGCTAGAAACTCAAATGGAAACTGTATTTTTAATTTTGCCTTTACTCTATTTATTTTGCAGTAAATATTCCAGAATGGTTTAATTCTGCAGGTCAGCATAATCACAGAGCTTTTATAGATTTTTTTAAAGCTTTGTTTCTTTTTTATCATTCATATTGCCATTTTGTGACATTCAATACAATTTATAGTTTTGCTGCAGAGTTATGTAAGTTATTGTAGCTCTTAATGTAGTTTGTATTTTACTATTTTAAGGTTTCAAAATATATTGTAAAACAAATGATGATGATTTTTTTTTTCTTTTTGTAGATATATGTGATCGTTCAGGCTAACACAACATTCTCTGTCCGTGAAGTACTCCTGAGGATATACTGATGAGTTTTGTTTTTAGGTTACATTCTGTCCTAACAAGTCTGAACAATCCTTTATTCCATTGCTAGCTGACTGAATTGAATTCCCCCACACCTGTCTGTCTCCTGTTGATTTTGCTCTTTTAACAGTTAAAGGAAACCTACCATTTGATTTGATGCATTATGAAACAAACCTTGAGAATGCTGTAGCTAAACTGATGCAGGATCATATCTTATCTGAGCGGAATGGTTTTGCTGAAAAAACAATTATAACATTCAGGACCTTGGGAAAGCTGGGTCATATTTGCTGACATAAACATATTACAAATGGGAGCTTGTAATTACAAATGGAGGTTAGTCAAGACATGACTAATCAACCTAGACTGGATCACTCATACACAGCAGCTGGGGGAAGGTGCAGCAATTGATTATTCTGTCTGGCAGGGAGAACTGTGATTGCATTATCCTCTCCTGCAGAGAAAAACTCACATGCTAGGACAACAGCTGAACCAAGCGCTGAAGAAGCCATAGAAGCGACAGAGCTTCATTATAATAATCTTAAATCCGTTTTATCAGCAAAACCACTCAGCACAGGGATTAACCAAGATATGATCCTGCATTGGAGTAGCTACAGCATCCTCTAGGTATGTTTGCTCCATAATGCATCAAATCAACTGGTAGGTTTCCTTTAAGTTTGCTGAGACACACAGAGTCTCCCTTCAAGCACACTTCTCCACTGCTAGTCAGCTTTGTCTGGATGTAGGGAAATGGTCCAATCAACTGATGAACTAGTACTCTGACATCTCATATAATGTTTGCCTGACATTTCACCTCTGCTTGCTATATGCCTTTATGATAGAAATTAAAAAAACTTTTTGTTGCTTTTAAATATTTTTAGTGAATCAAAATCATTACAGTACACAAATGATAAAAAAAAGCACCAGCTATCTAAAAAAGTTAAACAGTTACCAAATCATACATAAGTATCAACTTTGAGCACATCCAATGGCCAACTTTTGGCTTTCTTTGAGAATTTTTGTTGCAAATGTCTCAAATCCAAATGGACAAGAGCCATGTGAGGAGGGGGGGGGTTATATACAGAAGTGGAGACTAGTGGAAATTTTATATTTTTAAGCATTTTTTGGGCCTGCATTTTTAAGCAATCTAGTCACACCCCAGGGAGATGGCGACATAGCTGTGGTCACATATGATGTTAACACATGCATTTTCAAACACATCACAATAGGCGGGAAGAGGAAATTTGCCTAATTACATTGCTGTCAACATTGGTTTTTACAAAATACACGTGTTAACAAGATGTTAACATACATACTAACATAGTGTTAACAAACATATTTGTTAACAAAGTGTTTAGGTGTGTGTTAACATTGAGTTAACACATACGTTTTGTAAACATTGTGCTAACCACCATGAAATCAGACAAACCTGCTCTTCTCAACTGTTGCGATTGTTTGAGTTTTAAAACGCATGTGTTAACCTCACACACGTGTGAACTTACCGTTAGAAGTAACCAATACATTTCAATAAAATATGAATGTAAAAATGTGTGAATGAAAAAAAACTGTTTAAAATTTCAACACCCAACAGATTTATTTGCAAATGTTTAAATATTTAAAGCATGTGAAATAATTCAACATGTAAATGTAAAACAGGGTCCATGAAAAAAATCCTTCCTTTGTGCAGATTTGCGGATACAAAGTTGCAAAAATAAGCAAAAAAAAAGTGATACGTAAGTGAAAGGTTGTACAGAACATCTGGAAAATAAAGATACATAAGACTATGCACAAGGTGCAGACCAAGGTATACTTGAAGAATGACAGCAAAAGTCACAGTAAAAGTATCAAAAACATCAAGTGGCAAAAATAAGATAATTAAACTAGCAGAAATAGATACATGTCCCCCTTTGTCTCTGACTTTACACTTTGGCACAGGAAGGGAACATAGGGTATGCTGTCCAAATGGTAAGGGACAGCTGGGAAGGGGATTTAACTTAAGACTCACTGAAGGTGATATATCAAGTTGTTAGTACCAGTTATATTATAATTAGAGATGAGCGAGTATACTCGTCCGAGCTTGATGCTCGTTCGAGTATTAAGGTACTCGAAACGGCTCGTTGCTCGGACGAGTATTTCCCCTGCTCGAGATCGAGCATTTAATTAAACAAACACAGTGAAGAACAATGAAGAATAGAATAAAAACAGTGAACACAGTGAACACAGGATCATTTAAGTGAAGAACACAGTGAAGAATAGATTACAGATGTTCTGCACATCTGCTTACTTGTCGGAAGATACACGCGGAACGGCAGCAGGGAGACATCGCACAGCAGGGAGACATCTGGCGCAGCAGAGACACATCTGGCGCAGCAGAGACACATCTGGCGCAGCAGAGACACATCGGGCGCAGCAGGGAGACATCGCGCGCAGCAGGGAGACATCGCGCGCAGCAGGGAGACATCGCGCGCACCAGGGAGACATCGGGCACCAGGGAGACATCGGGCAGCAGGCAGACATCGGGCACCAGGGAGACATCGGGCAGCAGGGAGACATCGGGGAGACTTCAGTGGAAGAAGAGGAGCGGATCCCGGGACAGCGTATCTCCTCTCCCAACAAGTAAGCAGATGTGCCGAACATCTGTAATCTATTCTTACATTCAGGACCTTGGGAAAGCTGGGTCATATTTGCTGACATAAACACATTACAAATGGGAGCTTGTAATTACAAATGGAGGTTAGTCAAGACATGACTAATCAACCTAGACTGGATCACTCATACACACTGTATGGGGGTAGTGTTCCTCACTGTATGGCGGTAGTGTTCCTCACTGTATGGGGGTAGTATTCCTCACTGTATGGGGGCAGTGTTCCTCACTGTATGGCGGTAGTGTTCCTCACTGTGTGGCGGTAGTGTCCCTCACTGTATGGGGGTAGTGTTCCTCACTGTATTTAGGGGTCTCGGCTTATACTCAGGTCAGCTTATACTCGAGTATATACGGTAAGTCTGGAGTCCTTAATGAGCTGCTTACTTCACCCGCCTAGTGAGGAGGGTAGCCGCCACAAGCAGCAGCTGCAGGACATGAAGCAGACCCTGTCCAGGGCCACCTATGGTGGGCTGTGATGTGTACTTATGGGGGAAGTGCTGTATCATACTGGGGGCAGTGCTGTAATACTGGGGGCCTGTGCTGTATACTATGGGGGACCCAGGCGGTTATAATATTGAGGGCAGTGTGTATACTATGTGGGGCAGGCCGGTTTATATACGGGGACGGGCTGTATGATACTGGGGGAAGCTGTCATACTATGGGGGCAGGCTTTTAACTAAATATGGGGGGGGTCTTTGTGACCAACTGCATTTATACTCGAGTCAATAGTTTTTCCCCAGTTTTGATGGAAAATCAGGGTCTCGGCGTATATCAGGTCAGATTCTATACTCGAGTATATACGGTAAGTCTGGGAGTCCTTAATGAGCTGCTTACTTCACCCGCATAGTGAGGAGGTAGCCGCAAAGTTTAGCAGCTGCAGGAAATGAAAGCGACCCTGTGGCCTACTTGGACTGCACTTTACCACCTCTGGTAGAGGATCCCCTGGACTACTAGTCAGCAAACTCATGGATGATGGCTGCCAAATTGCGGAGTTTGCAGTATTGAGACAGCTGTCTTGCCGGCCAGTTAGCTGTGGCATCAGAGGGTGTGTCAGTGAGGCAGGAAGTTTTTCAAAAATTTTTTTTCCGGTTACCCCAAGGAGGAACTCGCTTGTACCACTGTAAGGTATCAGGGCTCGGATGGTTGAGAAATGAGTCTGATTTAATTACTCAGCCAATATTCTGACCGATGCCCTCGCTTGATGTGCAACAATCTGCTGCCAGTTGCTATATCTCGCACTCCCACCATCTTACCAGGGACTGGGGGGATCTTCACTCACCTCCAAACTAGTTCAGTGTGCAGCTCTGTGCGGCCTACGTGGTGCCTGCCAGCTAAAGAGTTTGGCATGTGCCATTATGACCTCCTGCTGCTGCTGCTGACCGCAAAGCTCCACAATTTGTCATCTGTGCATTCATATGACCTACTGCTGCTGCCGCTAGCTCCAACATTCTGTATTGTGCCACTCTGTGGCCCCTACCAGTTTGCCACCACTCCACTCTGTATTGTGCGACTTATGACATCCTGATGCTGATGCTTCTGCACCTCACTATGTGTCTCCAATTGCTGCCAGCTAAATAATTTGTCATTGTGCACTACTTTGACCTCCTACTCGCTGCCTTCTGATGCTGCAACCGTTACACTGTCATGGCTGCCATGATGTGAGCCTCCCATGTCGCTGCCAGCTACAAGAATTGTCATTTTGACAATCTTATGACCTCCCGCTGCTGCTTTGATGCTTCCACCTCCCACTGCTCCATTCTGCCACTCTGTGGCCTACCATGTCTGCCGGTACCACACTCTCTTCATAATGACTCTGTGGCCTCCAGGGTGCATGCCAAATAAGAATTATCATCGTGTGCCACGCTTCTTGACCTCATGCTGTTGCTGTGACACTTTGCAGTTCTTTTTTGGCAAAATACATAATTTTGTCGGAAATGTATTGTATTAAGCATGTGGCGTCTCTAATTCTTCAAATTTAAATTGAAAATTTCAACTTCAAATTCATTTCAAAACTCAAAATTAGTTTCAAAAATTAAATTAATTTAAACCTATAAATCATTTCAAGCTTAAAATTCATTCAAAACTTCATCAGTGTGTGACACTATAGCTTACCAGGTGCGGCCAGTAAAGAATTTGTCATTGTGCCCCTACTCTGACGCCTGCTGCCGCTACCTCTACACGTTCATTGTGGCCTACTCTTGGACTACCATGTTTGCTGACCCTCCATCTGTAATGTGACACTCAGTGGCTCCTGCTGCCTACTGCTGCAAACTCTACACTTTGTCAGTGCCAATTGGGCTACACAGATTGCTGCCACACTCCAGGACTTTGTGGCACTCTGGCACTTCTGTGGACTCCTACCTGCTGCCGCCCTGCTTGCCGGCCACCTCCACACTCTGGCCCCTTATGATGAAAGTTGTTGGGGCCCTGGGTGTGCACACCCTGGAGCCATCCTATATTTATCCCGTTTCTAAAAACATCATAGAAGCTAGAGAACTCACATGGCAACGGTATTTTATTTTGCCTTGACTCTATTTATTTTGTTCAGTACATATTCAACAATGTTTAATTCGCAGGTCAGCATAATCACAGAGCTTTTTATTAGTATTTTTTTCCCGCTTTTGGTTTCTTTTTTATCCTTCATATTGCCCATTTTGTGACATTCAATACAATTTATAGTTGCTGCAGAGTTATGGTAAGTTATTCGTCGCTCTAAGTCGTTTGTATTTTACTCTTTAACGGTTTCAAATATATTGTAAAAACAAATTATGATGATTTTTTTTCTTTTGTAGATATATGTGGATCGTCAGGCTAACCAAACATTCTCTGTCCGGGAATTAATCCTTGAGGATATACTGATGAGTTTTGTGTTTAGGTTACATTCGTCCTAACAAGTATGAACAATCCTTTATTCCATTGCTAGCGGATGAATGAATTATCCCCCCCACCGTCTGTCTCATGTTGATTTTGCTATTTTAAAAGTTAAAGGAGGAAACCTACCATTGATTTAATGCATATGAAAAAAACCCTGGAATGTGTAGCTAAACTGATTGAGGATCATATCTTATCTGAGCGGAAGGTTTTGCTGTGAAAAACACTAATTATAACATTAAGGACCTGGGGAAGCTGGGTCATATTTGATGACATAAACACATGACAAAGGAGGGGCCCTTGTAATTACAAATGGAGGTTAGTCAAGACATGACGAATCAACAGACTGATCACTCATACAACTGTATGGTGGGTAGTGTTACATCACGGTATGGCTGGTGGTAGTGTTCCTCACGGTATGGGTGGTAGTAGTATTCATCATGTATGGGGGCAGGTTCACTCACTGTATGGCGGTAGCCTAGGTGTTCCTCACTGTGTGTGGAGGTAGTTGTCCCTCATGTATGGGGGTAGTGTTCCTCACTGTATGGGTGGCCAGTGTTCCCACTGTGTGGCGGTAGCGGTAGTTAGGTCCCTCATGTATGGGGGTGGGGTAGTGTTAACCTCACTGTATGGGGGTAGTTGTCCTCACTGTATGGCGGTAGTGTTCCTCACTGTTATTGGGGTTGTGTTCCCCACCTGTATGGCGGGCACGGTATGTGTCCTCACTGTATTGGGGGGGCGCGTGGTTAGTGTCCTCACCTCACTGTATGGGGGTAGTGTTCCTCACTATATTGGGGGAGTGTTCCACACTGTATGGGGGTAGTGTTCCTCACTGTATGGGGGTAGTGTTCCTCACTGTATGTTCCTCACTGTATGGGGGTAGTGCCCCTCACTGTATGGCAGTAGTGTTCCTCACTGTATGGGGCTAGTGTCCCTCACTGTATGGAGGTAGTGTTCCTCACTCTATGGAGGTAGTGTTCCTCACTGTATGGCGGTAGTGTTCATCACTGTATGGCGGTAGTGTTCTTCACTGTATGGGGGTAGTGTTCCTCACTGTATGGAGGTAGTGTCCCTCACTGTATACCGGTATTATCCCTCACTGTATAGGGGTAGTGTTCCTCACTGTATGCCGGTAGTATCCGTCACTGTATGGGGTAGTGTTCCTCACTGTATGGGGGTAGTGTCCCTCACTGTAAGGGGGTAGTGTTCCTCACTGTATGGAGGTAGTGTCCCTCACTGTATGGTGGTAGTGTTTCTCACTGTATGGGGGTAGTGTTCCTCACTGTATGGGGGTAGTGTTCCTCACTGTATGGGGGTAGTGTTCCTCACTGTATTGGGGTAGTGTCCCTCAGTGTATGGAGGTAGTGTTCCTCACTGTATGGCGTTAGTGTTCCTCACTGTATGGCAGTAGTGTTCCTCACTGTATGGAGGTAGTGTTCCTCACTGTATGGGGGTAGTGTTCCTCACTGTACGGCGGTAGTGTTCTTCACTGTATGGGGGTAGTGTTCCTCACTGTATGGAGGTAGTGTCCCTCACTGTATACCGGTATTATCCCTCACTGTATAGGGGTAGTGTTCCTCACTGTATGCCGGTAGAATCCGTCACTGTATGGGGTAGTGTTCCACAGCTGTGTAGCTGTGGGTGGTGTAATTTTTTGCAACTTTTGATGACGTTTTAATTGCTATCATTTTAAAGACTGTACGACCTTTTGATCACTTTTCATTGAATTTTTTTTATATTTTTCAAAATGGCAAAAAAAGTGTCATTTTCGACTTTGGGCACTATTTTCTGTTACGTGGTTAAACCCAGTGAAAAAACGTTATTATATTTTGATAGATTGGGCATTTTTGTACGGGGCAATAGCTTATGCGTTTACACATTAAGGAAGGTAATTAGAATCTTTAGGTTTTTATTTATAATTTTTGTTTTTAACTTTTTTTATTTTTACTATTTTTAAGACTCCCTCGGGTACTTTAACCCTAGGTTGTCTGATCGTCCTATCATATACTGCCATACTACAATATGGTAGTATATGGGGATTTCCCGCCTCATTCATTACAATGTTCTGATCGCACATTGTAATGAAAGGGTTAAACCAAGGCAGCCTCTAGTTTTTGGAGAACCCGAGGCTGTCATGGCGATGGATCGCCACTGCCCGATGACGTTACGGGAGCGTGAGCCCATGCACAGCCATTTTTTTGCTAGCACCAACTGCAATTGTTACCGGTAAGCCTTTCCTGCATTATGAGGGCTAACCCGCACCCGGCATGTGACGTTCTGTTACGTCACATGTCGGTAAGGGGAATCCCTTTGATTCGGGTCAAATCAAATTTTCTCAGTAAATTTAGTGAACCGGATCGAATCGAATTTTCACTAATTCACCCATGTCTAAATACATCTCCCCACTGTCTTTGTCTGTCCTGCCAGTCCATTGTATGTGTTCTCTCCATGCATTACAGTCAAGTTGTAGTTATTATTTGTTTAGTAGGTTATGTTTAGGTGTATTTATGTTTATGGTAGATTTATTTTACTGTAGGGACTTTTACTGTGATCACTTCTATAATGCAGTTCAGTGTTTTATACATTGTCAGCATTACTGGCAGACTCACAAAATGCTGAAATAAAGAGGCCAAAATCTTGTCCCTTAAAATGTGTTAAAAGTAAACAACAGTACAAAATATTAGTAATTACTGTGTCGTTAATGGTGTTAAAAGATATCAAAAAGATTTTTAGAGGAAAAGGACAAAAGGAAAATAATGTCAGGTCTTTCAGCAAATAAAAAGCCTTCAATTGGTTCCATCAGTACAGGTCAGGAAAGCTATGGTGCTCCAAAAATATATATAGATAAACAAGAAAGGTTGAAAAGGGTTGATTATAAAAAAAAAATAGTAAGATCTAAAAAAAAAACTATAAATTTGTGCAACATTATGTGGGTCATTTACTAAGGGCCCGATTCGCGTTTTCCCGACGTGTTACCCGAATATTTCCGTTTTGCGTCGATTTTCCCTGAATTGCCCCGGAATTTTGGCACACGCGATCGGATTTTGGCGCATCGGCGCCAGCATGCACGCGACGGAAATTGAGGGGCGTGGCCGAACGAAAACCTGACGGATTCGGAAAAACCACCGCATTTAAAAAAAAAATGTGTCGCGAAAATTGCACTTACCTTCACTAGGAATAGGCCAGTGAATTTCAGGGCATTCCAGTGGACTTCAGCGCAGCGGAGGAACTACCTTAATAAATCCCGGCCGGACCCGAATCCACCGAAGAGAACGCGCCGCTGGATCGCGAATGGACCGGGTAAGAAATCTGCTCCTATAAGTTCTGCAATTATATCACCATGTATCATGATGAAGTATGAATGGAGAATAATTTGAAGTGACGACAATGGTGAAATTGTGTTTCCGTATATACTCGAGTATAAGCCGACCCGAGTATAAGCCTAGACCCCCAATTTCAACACATAAAACTAAAAAACCTATTGACTCAAGTATAAGCCGAGGGTGGAAAATGCATTGGGCACAGCCTCCCAGTATATAGTCTGCCAGCCCCCTGTAGCATACAGCCTGCCCAGCCCCTCTAGCATACAGCCTGCCCAGCCCCTGTAGCATACAGCCTGCCCAGCCCCTGTAGCATACAGCCAGCTCACCCCCTGTAGCATACAGCCTGCCCAGCCCCTGTAGCATACAGCCTGCCCAGCCCTGCCCCTGTAGCATACAGCCTGCCCAGCCCCTGTAGCATACAGCCAGCTCACCCCCTGTAGCATACAGCCTGCCCAGCCCCTGTAGCATACAGCCTGCCCAGCCCCTGTAGCATACAGCCTGCCCAGCCCCTGTAGTATACAGCCAGCTCACCCCCTCTAGTATACAGCCTGCCAAGCCCCTGTAGTAGGAAAGAAAAAAAACACTGTACTCACTTTTCAGACGTCCCCCGTAGGTCCTCTTCTGTCTCAGACTGCCTCAGACAGAAGAGGACCTACGGGTGATGTCAGAAAGGTAAGTTTTGACTTTGTTTTTTTAAGTTGACTCGAGTATAAGCCGAGTTAGGGTTTTTTAGCACAAATTTTGTGCTGAAAAACTAGGCTTATACTCGAGTATATATGGTATATCACCATGTATCATGATGCAGGATGAATGGAGAATAATTTGAAGTGACGACAATGGTGAAATTGTGTTTATAAATATAATTTCTCCATGAGCACCACTCAGACAAATACAAGTTTGATGGAAAAATATGGTAAGGTTTCTTGTTGAAAAAAGGAAGTGGGCTTTGGTCATAAGCCAAGCCATAAAGTCAATACCAGACAAAAACTGTGGGGCAGATTTATCAAGCTGTTGGAAAGTCAGAATATTTCTAGTTGCCACATGGCAACCATCACAGTTTCCCTTTAAAATGTTAATGAGCCTGGTAAAATGAAAGCAGAACTGTGATTGGTTGCCATAGAAAATATGCTGACATTCAGACGCTTGATAATCTTCCCCCTTATCTCCAATTGTGGTGAAAACTGGGTACATAACAAACCTCTAAAAACACATTTTGTTCTAATTTATTCATTTTTGAAATATATAGAATATGAAGTAATACCTGTGCTGACTTCTAAATGGTCAACTTCATAGGTAGTTTGGCTATGGGAGCATGTCTATGGAGTTTATCATTCCAGCAGTAGCGGTCTAGTCCGAACCTTACCATCACTGGTTACTTACTTTTCTTCCCGCATTACAGCAGTTTGAACCACCTTGGTCGGGGATTCACTGCATTTACCTGCTTTGCATTCATCATATTGGATAAGATACACAGGCACATTTTAAAAGTATTGTAGCATCTTTTCTTACCGGTCAAGGAGTGTTTCAATTCCACCAACCATTGACGATCGTCTGATTTATCCAGCAAGTCTGGTGTTCCATTGCGCAGCTGACCCCTCACGAGCCCCAATTTAGTAATCTATGTGTCCCAATGTACTATATATCCATAATGACCTATGAAGTTGTGCATATGCAAGTCACGCGTTATCTCACTTCTTACTTGTTATATATTTGTAACAAGTTCACAACAGAAAAGGGCCTTCACATACAAGTGAAACATTTTTTTCCACACTTATTTTATATTGCAGCATCACTAGACTACCACCTACTTGGTTTTAGCGCGCTTGACACATATTTACCTTCAGTTTATTTCATTTTTTCCACTTTTACCAATTGATAAACGGCATTAGAACAACATTCGGTGACACTGACACCATGCTTTGGTAAATATAAGTTTGGAAATCTTTAAAAAAGCAGTGCGAAAGTGTCTTATGGTGATGCATAGCAGAGGTTCCTCTTGCCTGCTGTCACTGGTACTCGGTGGGTGTGGTACATTGTTTGTTGGCCATTTTAAATAATATAATTTTTTCTCTTATTCAGCGCATACAGATACTCGGTGCTGCATAGAGCTTACACCAAGCGCTCATAGAAACTTTTTTCCTCTGCTTGGTTGATACTACCCAATCTTAGCTGTAATACATTAAATCAGTCCATATCTGTTCCTGCCCCTAGCCTTACAGCAGTTGCAGATGGCTAGATAACCTAAAAAATACAATCGAGTCAAAGTCACACAGGCTTGAACAAAGAAGGACTATCTGCTATGTTTGTTTCCACCTGATGGGTCACAACACTGATATACTCGGATAACCAAGCTCACCAGTGCCACTTTCAGCTACACTTACACACTTCATTAAAACAGACTAGCCAGCCGATTTGTCCAAAGGAATATTCACTTTGGATTGGTCTTGGGAAATGTCAGATTTGTACCACATCTAATGATAGTTTTTGCTCACATTGGCTGGTCGATGTTACACAAAATTTTGTAATTAAGAAATTAAGATTTTACTAAAGAAAATAAGCGCACAGCGGTATCAGTGGCTAGGACTTCACTTGTCGTAAAGGTTGTTAAAATCAGAAACAGATAAAATTTGTCAACCTGATGTGATATGTTGGGGTTAACATGATATGATAAGTGTATTGAATTGTGAATACACTGGTATTCTCGTCCGCCTGCTTTTCTGTTAGTTCCTCCCAGCTCTGAATGAACTCTTAAAATAAATTATAACCATGTATATTTTTGTAATTCCCTCTCGAGGAGTTCAGAAGCTGGTTATCCATACTGAGATAAGAATATTGGACCAGCATCAGGATTAGTCTGCGCTCTGTTGTGGCAGTCTAAATAATTATACTTATGAGCTCACGACACATACACAAGCGGAGCAGACCTCAATCTTTTCCTATAAATAAAGGAATTGACAGATTTTCGATGGTTCGCTATATTTTCACATACCAACCAGTAGATTATAGGTTCCACAAAGGTTGATGATGTTGTTGGCTTTCTTAATACCTTTCAATGGAGCGCTATATACATAGCTGAGCCACGGTTTACAGGGAGCCGAGAAGCAATAATATTATTTTAGAGCAGCTTGAAGAAATAACTTTGAAATATTAATCTATTGCCAATGTGCAAGTTTTGTTTCATACTCAAAACTTTCATAATTCACAAATTGATTGAGTTGGCACATGTAAGACTGTACTTCCAGTTTTGCTTGAAAAGCCTGCTCGACTTAGACCAGAATAGTAAGTCTGTGGGAAGACTCTCCACACATTCTACATTACATCTCGCCCCCTTAAAAAAATGGCACTGGCTCAAACTGGGCTGGTGGCAAAATGGTGGGTGTTCAGCTGATATTATAGTTGGAACACTTATCTACACCTGCAACGGAGATAACTCATATTATGAGTCAAACCCTTAACACTCTCATGTTCAACAACCTGACTTTCCGACATGTACTCTTACAGCCTGCATTTCCATGCCTCATCTTGAACCCCCCAGCCCTTGTTCACATGGCGTTCCAAAGTCCTATAAGGAACCCAGTGCTGCCCCATGTTCTTTTGGTCAGATCCTGCTTCCGTGTCATTTAGTCTGACAGTACAATACACAGCAACATTAGATCCAACGCCAATTAGTACTTAAAAAAAATCAATCAAAAAATAATCATATTTGATAACCATAATATCGATATAATATAAAACCTGTGTGTGTGCATTGGTTGTGTAATTGCAATTAGACTTACTTACGTTATAGTTTGTGCACAGAATTCTGTACTATATGGATTTACCGTATGTGCCATTATATTTTGTCGCCTCTTCGTTATATTAATGCTCTTTTAAGAATCTGACGGTACTAATACATATCATGTTTTATTGAGACTACTTTGGAATTTGCAATCCGAATGTTGGCATGATTCCTCTCCTTCACATATATTTATTATTGCTTTAATCAAATGTGCGGGATTATGCAGAACTATAATGAAATGAAAACAGATGGTCTTATGTTTATATATTTTTTGAACAGTTAATGGAAGCATACAAAATATAGCACAAAGTGATCTATCCGATGTAGTAAAAAATGTGTCCACAAAGGTCCTGGGTAGATATGCACCTGAATATTAAAATTATTTTTAGCTTTAGTTTTTTTTCAGTGTATAATTGCTCAGAGTGGTTTCTAATACAGAATATCTATGGTTTTTAAACGTAGATTGGAACCAAAGGAATTGACCATTTGTGCGTTCTTTGTCATACAGTACACTGACATATATTATGCCACAACACTTACTTGATCAATAATACTTGTGGGAAAACATAATCCACTAGGCTTTAACATATAAAATTAATATATTGAACTCTGTGTGCGGCAACCTGAAAACACAGCATGTTGTAAATGTAAGACCCATAGGGAGCAATAAAGTTTGAAATTTTGTAATGCTTCAGATCTTGGTTCTCTTTTAAAACCATTTTGAATACACCTTTTTTATTTGTTGTGCATTCTCATACAGATATAATCTTATTTCTTTTCTCCTGTACTTTCAATTTCCTGTATTGCAATATCCAACTGCTAAATCAAACTGTTTTTTATTAATATTCTCAGGTAACCGTAGGTGCATTTTTTAAAGCATGTAAACCAATGGAGCATGGTTAGATATTGTCCCATTTGCTTGACCATCAAATGATTAAATGTTTCCAATATATAAATATATTTACGTCTACTTTAATATGAATGGAAGAATATCTCTGCCCCAGTGTGGCTTCACACTGACTGATGGTGGAGTATAAATTTAATTTTTTTGTATAATGAGGGTATTACATTTTTTATCAAATACATTATTTTTTTTTCTTTTCATTTAAAAAATTTGAATAATGGACCTGGACATATATTCAGCCCTAAATCTTTAATTGTACATGACACTTTACCAATTTCATTACTTGAACTTTTCAATTTTACCTTTATTTCTAGTGACAATAAATAATATTCCATGCCGCATTTTCTCCATTTATTTTTGTGACCTTCTGTTTTCATAGTTATCACTGATCTTATTTTGAAACATCCCTTTCCCCCCTTTCCTCTTTTTTTAAGCTTGGGTGATACCGCCAGGAAATATACAAATACTAAATAGTCTTTAAAAAATGAAAAACTTTTGCCATATTCTGATAGCATCACTTTTCTTTTACTTCAGGTCTATGTACCCAGTGTCTGTGTAAATTTTTGTGGATGAGCTGTCTTTTCATTGCTACCATTTTCGGGACTGTATGACCTAGTTATTTTACTTTTTATTAGAATTTTTTTATGTATTGCTAAGCCAAAAGATTGTCAATTTGGGCACTATTTTCTGTTATTTGTATATTTCGAGATGATTTGGGAGTTTTGGCAAGCAGCCATATCGAACACTGTTTTTAAATTATGTTTTTATTTTTATCGATTTATTTGATTTTTTTTTTACAGTTTTTTAAGAAACCCCTAGGGGCCCCTTCTGTCATCGGCTCTTCTTTATGCCCTGGTTTTTTAAATGAAAAAACAAATGCTTTTTTAAATTATGCACGAGCCAGAGGGGCTCCGTCTCCATAGCCGTAAATGGCGCTCCTTAAGGCTCGGCTCATTGCATTTTGCATTTTTAAAGAAAATAAAGAGCCCTTTTTTTCTTAAAAACAAGGGCATAAAAGCTAAAAGAGCAGATCCTGCCAGAGGGGCACATATAACCAGTATGTCTTATGTTTCGGTTTACAATGCTTAATCTGGCGATAGACTCTTTAAACCTGAGATGCCTTGATCACTCATACATATACTCAGCAATATTGAACTGTGGTGCATTCTATGGGCCTTTTTGCTTGTGATCTTATATAGGTCTGTCATAGTCCTGTTTCTGATCCAGGGCAATAAAGCCAATGTATACTCTTCAGAGACTCTCCACTTATAATAATAACTCCACATGGGGAGGGCAACAATCTGCTCCCACGATGGTGGCATTTATTTTTTTAAAACCTGGGCAAAGCCAAGGCTCTAAAGCTCTATAATGCTTTCCTTCCTTGCTGCTTCCCCATATTTCACTATGATGGTTTTTGCATAATGGGCTCATCCTTATCACTTTTTGCCTGAAAATAACATTATGTCTACCTATTTCGTTTAACAGCCATAACCTCTCTTCTTTTGCTTTTATTTTGTAACTCTTTGTAAGCACGTCATTTTTTGGTCTATTTACCTGTTTCCGCCCCCAAAATAAGAGATAATGCCATATTTTGTCAACCTTAGGAAATAAGGCCAACCACCCCTAAAATAGGCCAATGTCACGTCCTTGCTACAGCTCCCCTGACGCCAATACATTAGCTTAGTAGATCCTTTAGATGACTGCAAGATGTTGTGACATAGGTGAAAAATTCATGAAATAAAATCATTACTATTTTCTGAAAATGCGCTACAGCAGCTAACCTGGACAAGAAGGGCCTTGTTAGGGAAAGTGATAATAATGAGATTCTGGGGCCAATGATTCTAATTGGAGCACAGTTCAGCATGAAAGCAGAGTTTAGGAAAATATATAAGGATGTTTATAAGACGTTGTTGACTCATAATATTCACAGTACACAGTACAGCGGCTGTTACGTAACAGGATAGGTTCTGTAGGTTTGTTCTTAAGTTGAGTTTTGTGTCTGTAACGTCGGAACTTTATTTTTTTATAATTGTATCCCAGCCGGAAGTATTTTTTGACTCTTGTGGACAATTGGATTTTAATATGGTTGTGCTTGTCATAAGAGACCCAGGATAACAATAAAGCTAATTGCAGACAATTTTATTAACTCTACAGCTGAATTATTATAGCCTATGGCTAAAGTACAGTAAATACCAACATCCCAGAGGTCCGTTTTGTAACATGGTAATCCTCTGTAAATTGGGTGTTCTTAAGTGACCACCTGTTTTGACTAATTTTGTTGAGACTGATAAAAAAAAAAAGCATTGACATTTTTATTTTTTATTTGAAATGTTACCACCCTGACACAATACAGTATTTATAACTTGTTATCAATATTCTGTGGCACGGTTTTAATGATCCCTGGTTATGTAGTTTTTTCAGCCCTTGCCTTAGTAAGTTGTAATTTTTATTGGTGTATTTTGGGGTTTAGATGGCTTCTATAGCTTTTAATTAAGATGTTTGGAGGCAAGGGACAAGGAACTTATCGGGGACAGAAATGGTGTGACACAATGTTGCTAAAAATGTTGTTGAAAGTTGGTCATCTGCTTGAAATAATATTCCGGTAATCTCTGGTAAGGATGACACCAGTCTATTGTACTTGTTGTGGTTTTTTTTTAGTTTTTTTCTGGAGAAATACAACAGGTTTCTTACCTTTTTATTTTTTTTTACAAACGTCCTCTGATGTTATAAGCTTTACTGTACTTTAAGCCTTAGACCACAATAAACAGCTATAACAGTTACCAAAGGTTTCTGCAATTAAACTTTATTGTTATCCGGGTTCCTTATTACAACCCAACATTTTTAAATTCCCATTGTCACAAATAGATAACAAAATAAAAATTGGCTGGCTCTACAAATGATAAAATATTAGTCCAACTTACATACAAATTGAACTTGAGAACAACCTACAATACCAAGCCCAATGTACTCAACTGGGGACTGCCTGTAATCATTTATAAATATATCTAGCAAAAATTAATGTTTTAAAATTTTAGTTATTTCCTCTGTAAAGTGTTTACCACCCCAAAACAGATATTATATTAGTGTTTGGCACTTTATTTTGCACAAATTTTAATTATTATCACGTGTCTGTTTAGCATGTGAATTTTATTTTGGTGGCGGTAGTGACGGTAGGGACTAACCAAACCACCTTTTTTGGCTAAAAACAAAAATGTTTAATGTATTTTTATTTTTTAATCTGTTTTATTCTTTATTTTACTTATGTGGCTCCTCACCGGTCATAGTGCATGTTTTGTAAACTGAATTTTTATTATTTTTCACACTTTACTTTTCACGTAATTGAAAGTATGGATTATAATGTATGTGGTTTGGGTGGTAAGCCCAGGGCCAAAAAGATTCTAGGGGGCCCATGGCAACCCAACCACCCACAAAGGTTATACTGGAGGGACTTCACTACCCAGAAGGCCTCGTACACTGTTCCTCGCGTTTAAAATACATCATGTACAACAAAGCCATTTTTCAGAACTTTTAAAGATCCTCCAAAGATTTTGAAAACCACATATTGAAAGCAGCCAGAAGGGACTCAACCTCTATTCCCCAAGAACCTGATTTAGCACCATATGGAGGCAATGATTACGACTTGAGGGGCAATATATTCATAAAGGCAAGGCCCATGGAATGCTTCATCTGCCCTAGTAATTGGGGTCTGTATTGTAGGCATGGGTTTTATGGACACCGACTACTGACCATAAATTATACTGTTGGTTTCCTGAAAGCCAAGACTTTACCTTATACTGCACATGTACTGCATAGGTATGTGCTCCTCCTGTGTGAGAGTGATTCTTTGGCATCCTGCTTGTTGTTTTTTTTATATTCATTTATTCGCGATATAGATCAGTGAAAATGATTATAAACAAGACAATCTGATAGGTTTGCCAAGTTTGGAGTGTTAAGTACAAAACAACCCTACTTAAAAAAAACATAGAGAGGGTACAATTTTGCCCCTCTATTCAAAGCTCAATTCAAATTGAGGAACATTAATTTAGGTTTAATGTCCAAATTAAAAAATATTTAAAGAGAATACAGAGAAACCTTAAAAATGCAAAAGTATGTGTATCACAAACCAACAAACAAACCGAATTTCTTCAAGTAACTAATGCGCTCACTTTATTTGTTTCTCTCTCATTACCATGAAGGATTTAAAGAGTTCAGTTGTGTCAGTTTTGATTATTCCCTTGTGGATTGTATCCTGCATTAACAAGAAACATTTTAAGAAATGTATTCATTATATGGAATGATTCTCTCTTATCATCTCATCGGGGGATTGCAGCTTTAATCTATGTTTTTTAGCTTCATGAGAATACTTTATTTTCTCCTAAATCTGTATCTTTTGTTTTAGAATAACATATTACATTTTTAGACTCACTTTCCTTCAAATTAAGGGACCTACCACCACGATTCTCCTATAAAGGTAGAACGGTTGTAGGTGGTTAATGGGACGGGAGGTAGCCCCTTTTTTGGCTAATCCTCACACGTCCGCTATCCTTTAGTAAACTTTATTGCTTGCATATACTAATTTTTAAAGCGGCTACTGGGCGTGGAGTAAGCCGGACTGAGGCTACGTGTCGGCGGCTACTCACGCCCCCAGTAGCCTCGTTCCTCCTCTGCCAGGTAATCTTCGGCCGCACGCTCCCGTAGCTGCGCGCCCTCATACTAATATCCCTGCTTTCTGATCATGCGCAGAAACGCAGGCCTAACGGTTGCGTGGCCGTAAGCTCTTCCGAGTCGGCGCTACTACGCATAGCGCTAATGCCAGTACTTCTGGACGAGGGAGGCGCACTACTCGGAGTGCACCGCCAAAGATTACCTGGTAGGCGAGGAATGAGGCTACTGGGTTCGTGGAGTAGCTGTGACTAGTAGCCTCACTGTCCGTCTACTCCACGCCCCATAGCCACTTAAGAAAATTAGCATATACAAGCAATAAAGTTTAACAAAAAGATAGTCCGGTCATGTGATGATTAGCCCAAAAAAGGGCTCTCCTCACGTCCCATTCATCACCTATCACCTTGTTCTACCTTTATAGGTAGAATCGTGGTGGTAGGGGCCCTTTCACCACATTGCAACATTCATGGAGATTTACTTTCTCTTTCTAGTCTTCCTAACAGTCTAGTTCCGTTTTCGTCTTGTTTCTTAGGCCTCTTCACAATGACGGAGCTCCTGCCATAGCGCAGTCCCAACCGCATGCTGAAGAGTCAGAGGATGACTGCTCTGCTGACTCCCCTCCCCCTCAATAGCGAGCATGGGCCCCGCCATAACACGGAAAAGTGAGCATGCCCTAGTCTTTTTTCCCGTGCTCTGAACTTATACGGTGAACATGTGTGTCTGCTCAGCGGTACCACGACTGAGCCACAAGTAGAACGTGTCTATGGGGACTTATATCTACATATATCGGGCCACAATGTCAATGACTGGGCCTAAGTCGTATTGTTTGTGTGGAGTTTTCTTTGTTAAATTGGCACCTGTGGCCTTTTAGACCACTCATTGTGTGCTGTCTCTGGTTTGGAGGAAGCAACTCTTTTTTTTCTAAGTTTTGGAAAATACTAATGATAATATAACTTGGCCACAGATATTCAATGAGAAAACCACTTCCCAACCAGAGGATATTCTGTTTGGGTCGCCCTGACTTCTTCTCTTTGATCTTATTCTACTACCCTTCTCTTCAGCTTTACACATCAAATTTTTTATGTGATAGGATTTGAGTAAAATATTATTGATTTTAAACAGATAAAAAAGAACAGGTGACCTTTAACAAGCTATTCTCATACAGTTGTTTTTTTAAAAAAGATTTTTCTTTATTCCTAAATACATTATATCAATCTGAATCCAGCATGTAGTAGTTATACTTTTTTACTCTTTCTTCTTTTTCTTTCTTTTAATTGCAACTCCTATGGGAAGCCCTTCCATTGAAAACTGAAACCGACGTATTTGAGGCTGAGCATTAGTGGCCAATCTCTCTACGACAGCACCATCTTCTCGGCTCCCGTATAGACACCTATAGGATATGAATGCACATAAAATATATTGTTAATATGTTTGTCTTATGTTCAATTAAATAATTTCATTTTTGTGATGCCATACACCCAGTAAGATGAAAGGACATTGCGTTATAAATAGCAATATTAGTCAATGGTTTTGTGACAACGTAATAGACTTTTACATCTTTTTCACCTTTAGGTAGTCAGTCCCTCAATCACAGAGCACCTGTTTTCCACATTATGACAAGGCATAGTCTTCTCAGGTTTTTTTATTGGCGTTTAATATAATTTTATAATTGAATATTAAACAATTTCAATTTGTGGGGGGAATCATTTTCCTTTTTTTTTTGAAGAGGATCCCATTTTTGTGGCACATGGTGTGTTTTAAACTGTTTAGACTCAAACGTTTTTACATACAATTTTATTTTTATCCTTTACAATTCTTTATGTTACTACTTTTTTTTCCTCACAAGGGGACACACATATAGCCGGTGTCTTATGCTCCCCATGACGGCCTCTTGGCCGTCCTTTAGTGACCATGGGTTGGCATGAGAAGCTCATCGGACAAAAACCTTTTGATTACAACCGTTCAGGAGGCCAATAGGAGACAGAGCTCAATCCCTGGATCTACAGATAACACCATATTAAGACACCGCGTGGTCTTAAAGTTAAAAACCCAGGATTTAGGCTTTTCAATCCGAGTATCGGGGGCTGGGTTGTCCTTAATCACAGAAGCACACGCAGAATATAATAGGTCTTCTAGAAAAGGCGTTGCAAGCAGAAGAATCGCATCTCTTAATGCCACAGTAAAAGTCTGAAATGGTAGGCGTTAAGATGTACATTTTTTTTGTTTAAACAAATTACAATAAAAATAGTTGAACATGAGCAGATACATAAAGTTTGTAGATGATATACAAGCAGCCTCCTGACTTTCCGATGATCCCTAGTTACAATCCGACCTCTGAATTTGTGGTAATTTTGACTGTCCTTAAACCCCTAGGCTCAATTACCGGCTGTCATCCTCACAGATCTGATCACAATTACCATGAAATGAAGGAAAGAGTTTCGGATCTACATGAAAATTTATACCAATCCACGGTCTTCCTTTCTATGCTTTGCACGAGATTTACCAAGCAAAAATATGTCTAGCAATTTTTAGGGCTTAGTTTTACAGTATATAGACCCACCAACCTATAGGTCAACCTATTCAAAAGGATATGGTCTCCTAGAAGTTTTGACAATCCATATAGGACTCTATTAAAAAGAAGTTTCTGTTATAGAATAAGTTTTTAACTAAAGCATTACAGGCAGTCCTGTACGAGTTACAACATACAAGATAAGATTTTTTTTTTGTTTGTTTGGTACTCTAAGTTGAATTGTAGGCATCTTATGAACTGATATATTGTATAAAAAGTGTAACTCCAGAAAAAAATGTATTTGTCCCTGTGACAATTGGATTGGGAATCAAGAACTCATAAAGCTTAGACGACACCCTACAAGGCTGATCATTGCAGCCTGGGACTGAAGTAAAGTATCCCAGAGAGTTTCACCAGACAGTCCCGGACGGAATGTTTCAATGTTTCGTCTGTAATTAACTGAGGGGCGTCTGTCAGCCGGGTGTCCTTAAGTCGGGACCCCCGCGAAACCCCCCCCCTTCCCTGTACACTGAGGTCTCCAAATATTTCAGTGATCTTGAATAGTGGTGCCCTAATATGTCTCTGGGCATAAGCTGCCTTACACTTTACTGAAAAGACTAGAGAATGAGATGTTAGAGAATGAGAAAAGCTGCTGCATGCAAAGCAGAAAGCCACAGTACTAATTTAAACAACAGTACGGATCCCTACACTATTAACTAGGAGAAATAATTTAAAATACATCATATAAGCTTTTCTTCTAGTATACGGAAGAAGGGGAGTCCCTCTGTACTTAGAATGACGACTCCTTGCACCATTTATTACATTTATGAAATATTTAAAGCAATTTACAACTAACGGGGCATTTTCTTGAGGTGTAAGAAAGGCGCATCATTATGTTTGTTGGATGAAACGACGTGCCTAGCATTCGGTTCAGGGAAGTTTGTATTAACTATACGGTGCATCATAGTTTTGACACAATTACAAAAAGAAAACCAGAGAGGATTGAATATAATGTGTTCATCGGGTTCCTCTATAGAAAGTCAAGGCCATTTTACTTACTGATATAACATGAATTTATTGCATTTACAATTTTTCCATTTCTTTTTCTATCATCTCTTTCATCTGTGAATAACGGCAGGTTGTGATGGCCCTCAATCTGGATTGACCTGTTAACCATACACTATGGGAGTAATATTTCATAATGCCACACCCCTGCGTTGCATAGAAATAAATGCAACCGGCAACTTTCATCACATCTGTGAAAAGCGCTGGCTGCAAGCTAGTGCGAGCTGTGCCCCCCCGTTGCCGCCGTTCTTAACCCTTCACTCCCCACTGCCGTGAGGGTGGCCGATTGGGCTAAATAATCGCAAGTGGTATCAATAAACACATTTCTTATTTCAGTGCTTCTTCACACCCATTTAGAATTAACATAGTTGAAAGCACCCCACTACACTACAATTTATTTAATACCAAATTCGCCTTACTAATTGGGAAACATCAAAAAGACATCTTATTTACCGGACACTTCTTACAGTTCAGCAGTTAGCACTTGTAACAACATACCGCCTCAGATACCTGCATGCAAAAACAACTCAAACCCTCCTGGGGCTTTTGGCTATCAATTCCTGAGCTTTTCAAATCCTTCTGAACAGAGAACTAAGGCGAAAAGAAAACAGTGGCAACGTGATAGAGTTTGTGGAGGGTGAAAACAATAGCATTATGAAAATCACAGTGTGTTCCAGGGAGACATGGCGTAGTGGCACAGTGACAAAATATGGAGGTGAACGTGGCGAGGAAAACTGGTGTCTCCACAAAGTGGCCAAATGATAAATGTGGATTTGGGCGGCAGCAGAGTGCATCAGCAGGAGCCTATCAGTGGCAGCAACATGGGGGCCACTCAACATGGAAAGCCACAGACGTGGCACAATGATATAGTGTGAATGGGGGCTTAACAGAACCACAGGTGGGGGCAGCAACATGGTGGCAGCACAACATGGAAAGCCCCAGAGTGGTCCAATGACAGAGTGTGGAGGTGTGTCGGCTAAAAGCATCAACAGGATCCCACAGGTGGCACTAACATTGAAAGCCACCGAGAGGTTCCCATGACAGAGTGTGGAGATGGCCCTCTGAAGTATCAGCATCAGCACAGGAGGCCACAAGCACAATGAAAGAGCGGACAGGGGGTTGGCATAGCAGGCACAGGAGCCCGCAGGTGTCAGCAACTGGCGGCAGCACCATCGAACGACCACAAAGTGTCCACAGTCGAACTTGGGGTAGACGGTTTCAAGCATGGGTTTTCATCATCATCATCCAATCGAAGAAGCAAGGGTGTAGCCTGTAACGTCAGGCAGCGATCAGGCACATGTTCCGCTACTGTGGCCGTGAGTCAGCAGGTTGGCATGCAGTGCGATGATGGGGAGCCCGAACGGCCGCGGGATACAAACCCTCTTCTCAGCACAGGACTCGCGAGCAGCGGCTTAGTATTCACTCTGTTGCAAGTGTTGCGTTACAGAGTCGGTTTCTTCATCCGCCTCCCACCATCTTACCAAGGGACTGGAATTGTTCACAACACCTCACACTCATTGGTCATTTGTGCAACTTTTGACCTCGTCGGCTGCTGCTACAGAGGCTCCTCCACCTGTGCCACATGTCTCTCTGTACCCTACCATTCTGCTACGTGGGGGGGCTCTAGTGCTCCAGATTTGTCGATTCTTCGCCCTTAGGACCTCATGCTGCTAGCTACTCACTCTTTCACTATTTGGTCTTGGTGCACACTGTGGCCTACCATTTGCTACCACCTCCTAAATTGGCATGGTGCCTCTCTCAGATCTCATGCTGCTGGCCTGCCATCTTTCCAGGCTCTGCATTCTGCTTACAGCTGTGGCTTATGAGTTTGCTACCACCGTCGCATTATTTGTCACCGTGTCACTCTATTGCCTACCATCTGCTGCCACTGACCGCTGTCCTCCCGGGAAACCCTGTGATTTCCATAATGCTGTTCTCACCCCCCACCACCTATCACGTTGCCACTAGTTTGGTTTCACCTTTATTACTCTGTCAGAAGGAATGTGAAGCTTCAGGATGATAGCAAAGCAGGAGTGGATACGACTCACAGAGGACATGCAAATATCCATTTACTGGTACTCTCGGTTTTTGGATCAACTCTCGTTTGTTGTGTGCTTAGTCAATCTGATAAGGATTATAACGCCGATGAAAGAGGACACTGACGAGACGAAATGAGGCAAAATATCAGTGACTTTCTAATAGGGCATAATTACTTGCGACATCGGTCACTTTCGCACTCTTTCTGGTGGTTCTACTTGTCTCTGTGTCGTAATCTATGGAATCTTGATGGCCAGTTGTAATATAATAGTGCACTCTCAAAAGGAACAACACACAAAAACTCTTGGTTGTTATATTTCAGTTGTTTTCCAATCCCGGCCCGGCGATGGCTGCCGCTTTTTCTTTCTCTTTTCCCTCCCTGCTCTATCCTCTCGAGTCTGGCACATGATGGCTCATTGTCAGGACTCATAGGCCGCTCACTTATTTGTTCAAGTGGCCCTATAAGTGCCCATGGAAGTTGGAAGGAGTTAAGCGATACTAAAGAGCATTGTTGAAACCAAACCATGTTCCCTAGGCATTTCTAAGCATTGCACAGATGTTTTCACCTCCCTACAGGCTCTTCAGCAGCAGGAATACCCCTTTTTTATTTGCCATGATTCTAAACGGGGTTCGAATCGAATCTTATGTTGGAAAATTTGGCGAACTTTCCAAATAAAGTTTAAAATCTCTACTCCAAGGATAAAAGTCATGTGACAGTAAATTCAACTTCCTTCCAGTGGCCACGCTCGCCGGATAAGAAAAAAAGTGAGGGGACAAGTATCGCAGTTTAGGTGATCTGGCAGGGACGGAAAGGTAAAGAGTAGTGTCCGAGATCTTATGAATTTGAAATCCTCCCACCTTGACCATCCAAGAGGCACAATTAAGAGAGTTAGTGGACCAACCAACTGCAAAACACCACATTCCACCGATATTGTCTTCATTTCTATTGACAAGAAGTTTAGTGGCTTTAGTAGTACAGAGCAATCTAGGTAGCAATGTCTAGGGGGAAGGTAGATACTCAATAAATAGCTCCTATGCTGAACTGGGAGAAAGCAGAGAATCCTTCAATGATTCGTCAATGGGAGGAAGCTTTAATGGTCCATACAGGCCCTCCAGTATGTGCAAATCTGACTCAAGTTCAGTCCAAAGCCTCACCCATGGTTCTAATACATCCTTCCTTTCTGGCAAGAGTTTTTTTCAGGGTATCATAGCTGTAAGGCGTAACTGTGGCATAGAGGTATCCGACCTCCTCACATTTCTGGAAATTGCCCACCCTTACAGCCTTTTGGAGAGAATGCTTTTGTATATTTTCCTGTTTGCTGGAAACAAATGTCCCCCCAGAACCAGCAATAGCCTATCTTTGCTACTGGAATTAAAGACAGACTCCCTCCAGGATAGGAGTTGGTATGCCACATTTCGCCTTCCAGGCTGCTAAGCTTTGATAGCTTATGGCCTTGGAATCACCACCCCCACCCCAAAAGAGCCTAATTTGAAATGTTTGGACCTTACATTGCCGAATATGAAAGGCATTTGCCCTCTGGCAAGAAATTGACAGCATAACCTGCAATGTGTGATCGTGTTTAAAACGAAGGACAGGACGACAGTTAAATTTTAGTCCCAGCTTACAGGTAACAAAGGTTAAGCAGTATTATAATACTTCTATACACTTTTTTCTTCTCAGTTTTAAAGGCTATATTTGAAGTATGAAGCCCGTTATAGAGAATAACGATATTTTTGCTTGAATAATATGTAACTACCTCTATGTTGTTTGAAAGCTATGTATACCATTTGTATAAAGTTTTTTTTTTTTTTTAAAGTCATGTAAATTATAATGCGATCGTACTGAACATGCGCTGCAATAAAAAATGATTTTTTAAAAAAAAAGGAATACAAAGTAAATGGGGCTGAGTCTTAGCTACAAAATGGCTGGCATCATTAAGGGGTTTCATGACATAACTGGGGCAGTTTAACTTACCCGTTCCCCATGTCCGCGATCCCGCGCGTTCTCGTGCGCTGGTATTAGGGTCCGCCGGAATTCATCCAATGTAGTTCCTCCGCCGTCCCCCAGGTTGCGCTGCTGGCTGAAAAGCATCTGACGCACTGGAGTCACACACCGGCCGGCCCAAATGAAGGTAGGCGCGTCCCAAGCGACACATTCTTTTTTAATGCGGCGTTTTTTTCAAATCCTTCGGGGTTTCCACACCATCGCTATCCATTCCCCTAATTTTCCGTCCCGTGCCTCGCCTGCGCCGATCGCCACAATCCTATCTCGCGTGCGCCAAAATCCCGGCGCCTAATTTATTTCATTTTTGAAATATATAGAATATGAAGTAATACCTGTGCTGACTTCTAAATGTCAAACTAGGTAGCATTGGATATGGAGCATGTCGAGAGTTTATAAATTCCAGCAGTAGCGGCTAGTCCGAAGCCTTACCATCACTGGTACTCCCGCATTACAGCGGCCGGGGATTCATTGAATTTACCTCCTTTCATTTAATAATTGGATAAGATACACAGGCACATTTTAAAGTATTGTAGCATCTTTACTTACCCGTCAAGGAGTTCATCCAACCATTGAGGATCGTCTGATTGTCCAGCAGTCTGGTGTTCCATAGGCACGGACCTAACGAGCCACAGGTTAGTAATATATGTGTCCCAATGTACTATATATCCAATAATACCTATGAAGTTGGACATATAGCAGTCAGCTCAGGTATTACTTCTTATTGTATATATTTGTAACAAGTTCCTTATGAGAAAAGAGCCTTCACCAAACCAGTGAAGACATTTTTTCCACCAGTTTATTTATTGGCATCACTCCACCTACTGCGCCGACACATCATATTATCTTCAGTTTATTTCATTTTTCCACTCCTTTAACCATGGGATAGATGATGGCAGTAGAAAAACATGTCGGAGTGACACTGACACACATAGCTTTGGGTAAATATATGTTTGAAATCTTTAAAAAAGTAGTGCGAAAGTGTCTTATGGCTGATGAATAGCAGAGTTTCCTCTTACCTGGCTGGCACTGGTGAGTGTGGTACTGTGTTTTTGGCCTTTAAATAATAATAATTCTTTATTTCGCGCATACAGAGCTTACAGAGCTCTGCACAGAGCTTACCAAATCGGTCATAGAAACAGTTTCCTCTTGCTCTGCACAGAGCTTACCAAATCGGTCATAGAAACAGTTTCCTCTTGCTTGGTTGATACTACCCATCTTCTTATCTGTACTAGCAGTAAATCAGTCCCTATATCTGTCCCTGACCCCTAGCCTTACAGCACAGTAAATCAGTCCCTATATCTGTCCCTGACCCCTAGCCTTACAGCATTTTGCAGATGGCTATACCTAAAAAATACATCAATCAAAGTCACAGAAGATGGACACAGAATGACAATCTGCTATGTGTTTCCAACCTGATTGGTCCACACTGATATACTCGGGCATAAGCCTCACCCATGCCACTTTCAGCTACACTTAACATTCATTAAAACAGGACTAGCAGCCAAGATTTTTCCAAAGGATATTTATTTGGATTTGGTTCTTGGGAAATGGCAGATTTGTACCACATCTATG
>CM033649.1:40553064-40604940 GCA_019512145.1 Engystomops pustulosus
CTGATTGGTCCACACTGATATACTCGGGCATAAGCCTCACCCATGCCGCTTTCAGCTACACTTAACATAACTTCATTAAAACAGAACTAGCAGCCAAGATTTTTCCAAAGCATATTCATTTGGATTTGGTTCTTGGGAAATGGCAGATTTGTACCACATCTATGAATTGTTTTGCTCACATTGGCTGTTCGATGTTACAAAAAATTTGTAATAAGAAATTAGAATTTTTACTAAAGAAAAATAACGCACAGCGAGCATGAGTGGATAGGTTCACTTTGTCGTAAGGTCAACCTGATGGATATGTGGGGTTAACATGATATGATAAGTGTATTGAATTGTGAAATACACTGTATTCTCTTCTGCCAGTGCTTTTCTTGTTATTCCTCCAGCTCTGAATGAACTCTTAACCATGTAATGTTTGTTAAATTCCTCTCGGAGGCAGTTCAGAAGCTGGTTATACATACTGAGATAATAATATTGGACCAGGCAGCAGGATTAGTCTGCGCTCTGTGTGTGGCAGGCGAAATAATTATAGATTGATGCTCACACACTATACACAACGGAGCAGCCTCAATCTTTTCCTATAAATAAGGGAATTGACAGGTTCAGATTGGTTCAGCTATATTGTAACATACCAACAGTAGATTATAGGTTCCACAAAGGTTGATGATGTTGGTGGCTTTCTTAATACATTTCAATGGAAGCTATATAAATAGCTGAGCAATGGCTTACAGAGAAGCCGAGAAGCAATAATATTATTTTAGAGCAGCTTAAGAAATAAATTTGAAATCTTATATTATTGCCATGGCAGGTGAGTGATCCTTTTGTTTCATACGTCAAAACTTTCAGTAAAATCTGACAAATTGATTGAGTGGCACATTTTAAGACATGTAACGTCCAGTTTTGCTATGAAAAGGCCTTCTCGACATGAGACAGAATAGTAAGTCCTGTTGGGAAGGGACTCTCCACAACATTCAGTACTATTACATCAAGCTATTGGCACTGGCTCAAAACTGGAGCTGGTGCCATAAACGGTGGGTGTCAGCTGGATATTATAGTTGGAATACTTATCTAACACCTGCAATCGGAGATAACTCAGATTATGGATGTCAAACCCTTACACTTCATGTTCAAGCATGACTCCGACATGAAATGTTACAGCCTGGATGTTCCAGTTTCAATTGAACCCCCAGCGCCTTGTTCACATGGCAGTTCCAAAGTCCGATAAGGAACCCAGTGCTGCCCCATGTTCTTGTAGGTCAGATCCTGCTTTTGGCAAGATCTGACTGTAACTGTCTGAGTCCATGTCATTATGCTCTGACAGTTACAATACACAGCAATACATTAGATCCAAATGAACAATTAGTTAAAAAAAAATCAATCAAAAAATAATCATGATTTGATACCATAATATCATAGATATAAATATAAAACCTGTGTGTGTGCATTGGTTGTATTGCAATTATATATTACGTACTTTTTGTGCACAGATTTTCTGACTATAGAATTTACAGTATGCCATTATTATTTGTGCCTCTTTGCTATATGATCCTTTTAAGCTGACTGTACTAATAACATATCATGTTTTATTGAGACTAAGTTTGGAATTTTGCAATCCGAATTTTTGCATGATTCCGTCTCCTTTACATATATTTATTATTGCTTTAATAAAATGTAGCGGGATGTATGCAGAACTATAATGAAATGAAAAACAGATGGGTCTTTTATGTTTTATAATATTTGAACATTAAATACATGGAAGACTAAAATATAGCACAAAGTTAGCTAATATGTAGTAAAAAATGTGTTCCACAAGTGCTGGGTAGATATGCACCTGAATATAAAATTTTTTTTAAGCTTTAGTTTTTTTTCAGGTGTAAAATAGCTTCTCAGAGTGGTTTCTAATACAGAAATCTCTAATGGTTTTTAAACTTAGATTTGAACAAAGGAATTGACCATTTGTCTATTCTTGTCATACAGTAACTGACATATAATTATGCCACACACTTTACTTGATTCAAGAAGAAAAATTTGTGGGAAAACATATCCACTAGGCTTTATACATATAAATGTAATATATTGCTCTGTGTGCGGCAACCTGAAACACAGCCTGTTTAATATGTAAGACTCAATAGGGAGCATAAAGTTTGAAATATTTGTATTGCTTCATGACTTGGTTCTATTTTATAAACCATTTTGATCAACAACCCTTATTTATTTGTTGTGCTCTTCATACAGATATAATCTTATTTCTCCGTATTTTCAATTTCCCTGCTATTGCATATCCAACTGCTAAATCAACTGTTTTTTATTAATATTCCTCAGGTACCGTAGGTCATTTTAAAAGCATGTAAACCAATGAGGCATGGAGTAGATATTGTCCCATTTGCTTGACAATCAAATGATTAAATGTTCCAATATTAAATATATTTATCCTTACTTTAATATGAATGGAAGAATATCTCTGCCCAGTGTGGCTTCACACTGACTGATGGTGGAGTATAAATTTATTTTTTTGTATAATGAGGTATTACATTTTTATATCAAATAAGTATTTTTTTTTTTTTATTTAAAAATTTGAATAATTGGACCTGGACATATAATTCACTAAATAATCTTTATGTACATGACTGACCAATTTCATTACTTGACCTTTTCAATTTTACCTTATTTCCTAGTGACAATAAATAATTTCCATGCCGAATTTTCTCCTGTTATTTTGTGACTTCTGTTTTCATAGTTATCACTGTAGCTCTTATGTTTGAAACATCCCCTTTCCTCTTTTTTTTTAAAGCTTGGGTGATCCCGACAAATATACAAATATATACATATCTTTAAAAAATGAAAAACTTTTGCCTATTCTGATATCAATAACTTTTTCTTACTTCAGTCTATGTACCCAGTGTAATGTGTAATTTTGTGGGATGAGCTGTCTTTTCATTGCTACCATTTCGGGACTGTATGACCTATTTATTACTTTTTATTAGATTTTTATGTATTGCTAAGCCAAAGAGTGTCAATTTGGGCACTATTTTCTGTTATTTGTATATTTCGATGGATTGGGAGTTTGTGGCAAGCGCCATATCAACATGTTTTAGAATTATGTTTATTTTATCTATTTATTTATTTTTTTTACAGTTTTTTAAGAACCCCTAGGTACCGCCCTTCTGTCAGGATCGCTCTTCTTATATGCCCTGGTTTTTTAAGAAAAACAAATGCTTTTTTAAATTATGCAACGAGCCAGAGGGGCTCCCGTCTCCATAGGCGTAATGGAGCCTTAAGGCTCGGCTCATTTGCATTTGCATTTTAAGACAATAAAGCCCTTTTTTTCTTAAAAACAAGGGCATAAAAACTAAAAGAGCAGATCCTGCCAAGGGGGCACATACCAGTTGTCTTTATGTTTGGTTTACAATGCTAATCTGGCGATAGACGTCCTTTAACCTGAGGATGCCTGATCACTCATGACCATATACTCTGCAATATACTGTTTGCAGTCTATGGGCTTTTTGCTTGTGATCTATATAGGTCTGTCATAGACTGTTTCTGATCCGGCAATGAAAGGCCATGTAGACTCGCAAGACTCTCCTCTTATAATAATACCCCATGGGGGAGGGGCAACAATCTCTCCCAGATGGTGCATTTACTTTTTTTAAAACCTGGGGCAAAGCCAAGGCTCTATATGCTCTATATATGCTTTCCTTGCTGCCTTCCCCATATTCTAATATTAATGGTTTTTCAGCAATGGGCTCATCCTTACCACTTTTTTGCCTGAATAACATTTATGTCCTACTATTTTTTTAACAGCCATAACCTTCTCTTTTTTGCTTTTTTGTACTCTTTTAATCAGTCATTTTGGTCTATTATACCTTGTTTCCCCTTCCCCAAAAATAAGATATAATGAATATTTTCAACTTAGGATATAAGGCCACCTCCTGAAATAAGGCCAATGGTCAGTCTTGCTACAGCTCCCCTGACGCCATAACATTAGCTTAGTAGATCCTTTAGATACTGCAAAGGTTGTGACATAGGTGAAAAATTCATGAAATAAAATCAATGACTATTGTTTGAAAATGCGCTACAAGCAGCTACCTGGACAAGAGGGCTTGTTTAGGGAAAGTGATAATATGAGAGTGGGGCCAATGATTCTAATTGGCCACACGAATCCAGCATGAATGCAGAGTTTAGGAAATTATAAGGATGTTAGAAGTTGTTGACATATATTCACAGTAACACAGTACAGGCAGTGCGTTACGTACAGGATAGGTTCTGTAGGTTTGTTCTTAAGTTGAGTTTTGTATGTAAGTCGGAACTTTATTTTTTATAATTGTATCCCAGCCGAGTATTTTGACTCTGTGACAATTGGATTTTTAATGTTGGGTTATCATAAGAACCCGGAGAACAATAAAGCTTAATGCTACAATTTTAAACTCCTACCAGCTGATTATTATAGCCTATGGCTAAAGTACAGTAAATTACCAACATCCACAGAGGTCCGTTTGTAACAGGATCATCTGTAAATTGGGTGTTCTTAGTAGTGTACCACCTGTATTGACTAATTTGGTTGAGACTGATAAAAAAAAGCATTGACATTTTATTTTTTATTTGAACTGTTACCCTGCACACAATACAGTATGTATAACTTGTTATCAATATTCTGTGGCACGGTTTTTATGTACCCTGGTTATGTAGTTTTTTTCAGCCTTGCATTAGTTAAGTTGTAATTTTTTATTGGTGTATTTTTGGGGTTTAGATGGCTTCAATACTTTTTTAATTAAGATTTTTGGAGGCAAGGGACAAGGAAACTTATCTGGGGACTAATGGTGTGACACAATGTTGCTAAAAATGTGTTGAAAGTTGGTCATCTCTTGAAATAAATATCATGTAATCTCTGGTAAGGAGGACACCAGTCTATTGTACTTGTTGTGGTTTTTTTTTTAGTTTTTTTCTGGAGAAATACAGGTTTCTTACCTTTTTATTTTTTTTTACAAACGGCCTCTGGATGTTATATAATTTACTGTACTTAAGCCTTAGACCAATAAACAGCTATAACAGTTACCAAGGGTCTGCAATTAAACTTTATTGTTAATACCGGGTTCTTATTACAAACCCACATTTTTAATTCCATTGTCAACAAATAGACAAAATAAATTGGCTGGATCTACAATGATAAAATATATAGTTCCAACTTACATACAAATTGAACTTGAGAACAAACCTACATAACCCATCATGTACTCAACCTGGGGACTGCCTGTATATTTATAATATATATAGCAAAAATATAATGTTTTAAAAATTTTAGTTATTTCTATCTGTAAAAGTGTTACCCACCAAAACGATATTATATTAGTGTTTGGCACTTTATTGCACAAATTTTAATTTGATCACTTGTCTGTTTAGCATGTGAATTTTTATTTTTGGGTGGCGATAGTGACTGTAGGGACTAACAAAAACCTTTTTTGGCTAAAATGTTTAATGTTTTTTTTTAATTTTATCTGTTTTATTCTTTTTATTTTTACTTTTATGCTCCTCACAGGTCATAGTGCATGTTTTGTAAACTTAATTTTTATTTATTTTCACACTTTACTTTTCCACAGTAATTGAAAGTAGTGGATTATAATGTATGTGGTTTGGGTGGTAGGCCCAGGGCCAAAAGATTCTAAGGGGGCCCATGGCAACCCAACCACCCACCAAAGTTATACTGAAAGGGACTTCACCCATGAAGGCCTCGTACATCTGTTCCTGCTTTTAAATACACATTACACAAAGCCATTTCAGAACTTTTAAAGATCCTCCAAAGATTTTGAAAACACATATTGAAAGCAGCCGAAGGGACTCAACCTCTATTCCCCAAGAAGCTGATTTAGCACCTATGTAGGCAATGATTACGGACTTGAAGGGGCAATATATCATAAGGCAAGGGCCCATGCGATCTTCATCTGCCCTTAGTAATTGGGGTCTGTATGGTTGAATGGCATGGGTTTTATGGACACAGACTACTGACCATAAATATATACTGTTGGTTTCTGAAAGCCAAGAACTTTACATCTACGGCATGCATGTACTGCATTAGGTATGTTTCCTCCTGTGTGAGAGTGATTCTTTGCGCACCTGCTTTGTTTTTTTTATATGCATTTATTCCGATATATTATCAGTGAAAATGGATATAAACAGACAATCCTGATAGGTTTGCCAAGTTTGGAGTGTTAAGTCACACCCTACTTTAAAAAAAACAATAGAGAGGGTACATTTGACTTCTAATTCAAAATCAATTCAAATTGAGGAACATTAGTATAGGTTAATGATGTCAAAGTAAAAAATATTTAAAGAGAATACAGAGAAACCTAAAAAATGCAAAAAGATGGTAATCACAAACCAACAAACAAAAAACCGATTTCTTCAAGGTAACTATGACCTCACTTTATTTGATATTCTCCTCTCAATTACCATGAAGGATTTAAGAGTTCAGTTGTGTCAGTTTTGATTATTCCGCTTGTGGATTGTATCCTGCATTAAAAAAGAAACTTTTAAGAAATGTATTCATTTATTGGAATGATTTCTACTCTTATCAGCTCATCGGGGTTGCACTTTAATCTATGTTTTTTAGCTTCATGAGATACTTTATTTTCTCTAAATCTGTAATCTTTTGTTTTAGAATAACATATTACATTTTTGACTCACTTTCAATTTAAAGAGGGAACCTACCACCACGATTCTACTATAAAGGTAGAACGGTGTTAGGTGGATGAATGGGACGGGAGATAGCCCCTTTTTTGGGCTAATCCTCACGTCCCGGCTATCCTTTAGTAAACTTTATTGCTTGCATATACTAATTTTCTTAAAGCGGCTACTGGGGCGTGGAGTAAGCCGGACAGAGGCTACTTGTCGCGGCTACTCCACGCCCCAGTAGCCTCGTTCCTCCTCACCGCTCCGCTGCAGGTAATCTTCGGCGCACAGCTCCCGTAGCTGCGCGCCCTCATCACTACCCTGCGTTCTGAGCATGCGCAGAACCAGGCCTAACGGGTGCGTGGCCGTAGCTCTCGAGTCGGCGCTACTACGCATGCGCGAATGCCAGGTACTCGGACGAGGGAGCGCAGCTACGCGGAGCTGCACGCCAAAGATTACCTGGAGGCGGAATGAGGCTACTGGGGCGTGGAGTAGCTGTGACTAGTAGCCTCATGTCCGGCTACTCCACGCCCCAGTAGCCACTTAAGAAAATTAGAGCATATACAAGCAATAAAGTTTACAAAAGATAGCCGGGAGGTGATGAATTAGCCCAAAAAAGGCTATCCTCACGTCCCATTCACCACCTATCACCTGTGTTCTACCTTTATAGGTAGAATCGTGGTGGTAGGTGCCCCTTTCACATTTGCAAACATTCGGGGAATTTATCTTTTCTCTTTCTAGTCTTCCTAACATTCTAGTTCCCCTTTTTCGTCTTGTTTCTTAGGCCTCTGTCACATGGACGTATGCTCCCTGCCATAGCCGCGTCCCAACCGCATGCTGAAGAGTCAGAGGGATGACTGCTGCTGACACCCTCCCCCTCAATAGCGAGGCATGCGCCCACCCCATAACAACGAAAAGATGAGCATCCCTTCTTTTCCCCGTGCACTGAACTATACGGTGGAACATGTGTGTGCTCGCGTACCACGACTTGAGCACAATAGGCGTCTATGGGGACTTAATCTAACATATATCGGGCCACAATGTCAATGACCGGGCCTAGTCTTATTTTTTAGGTGGATTTTTTTCTTGTGTTAATGGGCACCTGTGCCTTTTAGACCACATTGCTTCTGGTTGTGGAGGAAGCAACTCTTTTTTTCTAAGTCTTTGGAAAATGACTATGATAGATATAACCTTGGCCACCAGATATTCAATGAGAACCCCAATTCCCACCAGAGGATATTCTGTTGGGTCTGCCCTGACTTTTCTCTATTGATCTTATTCTACACTTCTTCAGCAATTTACAATCAAATTTTTTATGTGGATAGGATGTTGAGTAAAATATTTGATTTTAAACAGTAAAAAAGAACAGGTGACCTTTAACTAAGTATTTCATACAGTTTTTTAAAAAAGATTTCTTTTCCTAAATACATTATAAATATGATACCAAGCATGTATTAGGTTTATACTTTTTTCTACTTCTACTTCTTTTTTCTTTCTTTAATTGCAAAATCCTATGGGAAGCCTTCCATTGAAACTGAAACCACTTTATTTGAGGCTATGCATTAGTGCCAAATCCTACGACAGCACCACTTGCTCGGCTCCTTATAGACACCTATAGGATATAGAATGCAATAAAATATATTTGTTATATTGTTATGTTGTCAATTAACATAATTTCATTTTGTGATGCCATACACCCAGTAAAGAGGAAAGGACATTGCGTTATAAATAGCAATATAGTCAATGGTATTTGTGACATCGTAATAGACTTTTACATACATTCTTTTCACCTTTAGTCCCTCATCACAGCACCTGTTTTCCACATTAATGACAAGGCCATTCTCATGGTTTTTTTATTGCGTTTAATATAATTTTATATTTGAATGATTAAACATTTCAATTTTGGGAACAATTTTCCTTTTTTTTTTGAAGAGGTAGGTCAATTTTTGTGCACTGGTGTGTTTTTTTAAAACTGTTTAGACTCAACTTTTTTACATACAATTTTATTTTTATCTTTACATTCTTTATGTTACTATTTTTCCCACAAGGGGACACACATATAGCACGGTGTATTATCTGCCCTCTGACAGGCCTCTGGCCTGTCCTTTAGTGACCCTGGGTTGGCAGGAGAACTTGACAACTTTTTGATTACAAGCTTCAGGATGCCAATAGGAGACAGAGCTCATCCTCTGGGATCTAACAGATAAACACCATTTAACGACACCGTGTGTCTTAAGAGTTAAAACCCAGGATTTAGGCTTTTCTAATCCGAGTACTGGGCTGGTTTGTCCTTAACACAGAAGCAGCAGAATATATATTCTTCTAGAAAGGCGTTGCAACTCAGAAGAAGCATCTTAAATTGCCACAGTAAAAGTCTGAAATGGTAGTCGTTAAGATGTACATTTTTTTTGTTTAAACAATTACAGATAAAAATAGTGAACATGAGCAGATACATAAAGTTTGTAGATGATATACAAGCAGCCTCCTGACTTTCAGATGATCCCTAGTTACAAACAGACCTCTGAATTTTGGTAATTTTTACTGTACTTTAACCCTAGGCTACAATGACTCGCGTAACAGTAACCACGATCTGATCACAATGACCATGAAAATGAAGGAAATAATTTTCGGATCTACATGAATTTATACAATCCACGGTCTTCCTATTACTATGCTTTGAACAAGATTTACCAATCAAAAAGTAGCAAATTTTTAGGCTTAGTTTTACATATATAGACACACACCAAACCTATAGGTCAACCCTATTGCAAAAGGATATGGTCTCTAAGTTTTGACAATCATATAGGACTCTATAAAAAAAAAGTTTCTGTTATAGAATAAAGTTTTTACTACGCATTACAGGCAGTCCTGTACGAGTTACAATCATACAAGATAAGATTTTTTTTTTGTTTGTTTGTACTTAAGTTTTGAATTGTAGGCATTTTTGGAACTGATATATTGTATAATTAGTAACTCCAAAAAAAAAATGTCTTTGTCCCTGTGACAATTGATTGGGAACAGAATTATCATAAAGCTTAGAAGACCCTACAAGCTGATCATTGCAGCCTGGGACTGAAGTAAAGTATCCAGAGATTTTTTCACTCACCAGAGGTCACAGTGGGAAGTAGATGTTTCGTCGTAACTAGGGGTCGTCTGTAAGCCGGGTTCCTTAAGTCGTGGAATACCTGTACTGAGGACATATTTCAGTGATCTTGAATAATTGCCTAATATCGCTCTGGGCATAAGCTGCCTTACACTTAACTGAAAAGATCTAGAGAATGAGATGTAGAGAAGAGAAAAGCTGCTGCATGAAAGCAGAAAGCACAGTAATGATTTAACAAATAAAGGATCCTACTACTATTAATAGGAGAATATAATTTAAAATACATCATATAAGCTTTTATTCTATTATAGCGGAAGAAGGGGGAGTCCCCTGTACTTAGAATGACTCCGTGCACCAGTTAATTAACATTTTATGAAATATTTAAAGCAATTAAAACTAACGGGGCATTTTCTGGAGGTGTAAGAAAGGCGCAATCATTATGTTGTCTGGATGAAACGACGTGCCGAGCATTCGGTTCAGGGAAGTAATGTATTAACTATACAGTCCATCATAGTTTTTGACACAATTACAAAAAAACCAGAGAGAGTGAATATAATGTGTTCATCGAGGTTCTCTCTAAGAAAGTCAAGCCATTTTACTTACTGATATAAATGAATTTATTGCTTTACATATTTTACATTTCTTTTTCTAATCAATCTCTTTCATGTTGAATAAACGGCAGTTGTGATGGCCCTCTCTGGATTGACCTGTTAACCAAGACTATGGGAGTAATATTTATCATATGCCATCACCCCTGCGTGGCATAGAAATAAATGCAACCGGCAACTTATCACATGTTAAAAGTCGCTGGCTGCAGCGAGTGCCAGGCTGTGCCCCCACGCTTGGCCGGCCGTGCTACCCTTCACGTCCCACTAGCGTGAGGGTGGCCGATTGGGCTAATAATCGCAAGTGGTAGCAATAACAGCATTTGCGATTATTTCAGTGCTTCTACAACACCATTTAGAATAACATAGTTGAAAGCACCCCCCACTACACTACTATTTAATTATACCAAATTCAAGCCTTACTAATTTGGGAACAATCAAAAAGACAATCTTTATTTCAGGACACCTTCTTACAGTCACTCATTTAGCACACTTTGTACAACATACCGAACTAGATACATGCATGCAAAAAAAACCTCAAAACCCTCCTGCTTTTGGCTATCAATTCCTGAGCTTTTCATCCTTCTGACAAGATGAAATGAAGGAAAAGAAAACAGTGGCACCGTGATAGAGTTTGTGAGGGTGAAACAGCATTCTGAAATCACAGGGGTGTTCCAGGGAGACAGGTGTAGTGGCAAGTGACAAAATATGGAGGTGGAGGATAAAATGGTGTCCCAAAGTGCACAATGATAAGAGTGTGGAGGTGGCGGCAGCAAAGCAGCAGCAGAGCCTACAGTGGCAGCAACATGGTGGCAGCAACATGGAAAGCCACAGAGTGGCACAATGATATAGTGTGACAGGGGCTTAACAGAAGACCACAGGTGGCAGCAACATGGTGGCAGCAACATGGAAGCCACAGAGTGGTCCATGACATAGTGTGGAGGTGGCGGCAAAAGCATCAACAGGATCCCACAGGTGGCACTAACATGGAAAGCCACCGAGAGGTCCAATGACAGGTGTGGAGATGGCCTCTGAAGTATCAGCAGTCAGCAACAGGAGGCCACAAAAGCACATGAAGAGCGTGGAGGGGTGGCATCAGCAGCAGGAGGCCCGCAGGTGTCAGCAACATGGTGGCAGCAACGCCGAAAGCCACAAAGTGCCCAAAAGTCGAACTTGGTAGACGGTTGAAGCATGGTTTCATCATCAACATCGGAAGAAGAGGTGTAAGCCTGTACGTCAGGCAGCGAATCAGTCAGCATGTGTCGCTACTTTGTGGCCGTGAGTCAGCAGGGTTGGCAGCAGTGCGACGATGGGAGCCGAACGGCCGCGGGATACAAACCCGCTTCTCAGCACAGGACTCAGCGAGCAAGCTGGCATTAGTAGTCACTCTGTGCAGAGTGTTGAGTGCAGAGTGTTTCTTCATCTGCGCTCCCACCATCTTTACAGGGACTGGAATTGTCACACACACCTCCACACTCATTGTCATTGTGCCAACTTTCTGACCTCCATCTTGCTGCGCTACGGCACCTCCACACTGTGCCACACTGTAACCACCATGTTGCTGCTGCTCCAGAATTTGTCATTCTTCGCCCACTTATGACCTCATGCTGCTGCTACCACTCCACTATTTGTCTTTGTGCCACACTGTGGCCTACCATGTTGCTACCACCTCCAGAATTTGTCATTGTGCCTCTCTCAGATCTCATTCTGCTGCCGGCCTCCATCTCTCCAGCTCTGCATTCTGCCACACTGTGGCCTATGATGTTTGCTACCACTCCATTATTTTTGTCCCGTGTCACTCTATGGCCTACTCATGCTACTGCCAACTGACCGCTGTCTCCCTGGAACACCCTGTGATTTCCATAATGCTGTTTTCACCCCCCACCACTCTATCACGTTGCCACTATGTTTGGTTTTCACCTTTATTACATCTGTCAGAAGGAATGTGAAGCTTCAGGATTGATAGCAAAAGCAGGAGTGGATACAGACCACGAGGACATGCAAATATCCCATTACTGGTAACTCTGTTTTGGATCAACCCTGTTTGTTTTTTTTGCTTTAGCAATACTGATGGATTATGAACCGATTGAAAGAGGACACTGACGAGCGAAATGAAGGGCAAATGATCATTGACGTCAATCAAAATTACTTGCCGACACGCCTCTACCACTCTTTTTGGGTGTTCTGGTACATGTATCTGTGTCGTATCTATGGAATCATCTGAGTGCCATTGTAAAAGAGTGCACTCTTTGTTGTTATAGCGGATCTTGGCCTAAACTCAGTCCTTTCGAGCTGGGCACAGATGGCACCTTGTCAGGCTCATAGGCCGTTCACTTATTGTTCAAGTTGGCCCTATAAGTGCCCATGGAATTGAAGGAGTGAAGCGATACTAAGAGCATTGTTTGAAACCAAACCATGTTCCCTATGCATATTTAAGCTTGCACATGTGTTTATCAACTCCCTACAGGCTCTCAGCAGCCAGGAAGTACCCCTGTTTTTATTTGCCATGATTCTAAACGGTTCGATCGAATTTTGTTGGAAAATTGGCGAACTTTCCAAATAAATTTTTGAAAAATCTCTACTCCAAGATAAAAGCATGGTGACAGTAAATATCAACCTTCCAGTTGGCCACGCTCCCGATCAAAAAATGAGGCAGAAGTATCGCAGTTTTAGGTGATCTGGCAGGGGACGAAAGGTAAAGAGTATGTCAGACATTATGAAAGAATTTGAATCCTCCCACAGTTGACCATCCATAGCACAATTAAGAGAGTTATGGCAACCAACAACATGCAAAACCACCATCCCAACAGATATGTCTTCATTTCTTTTTGACAAGAAGTTTAGTGGCTTTAGTAGCACAAGAGCAACTAGTAGCAATGTCAGGGGGGGGGAAGGAGATCTCCAAAATAGTTCATATGCTGAACTGGGATAAAGCCTAGAGAATCCTTCATGATTCTTCAATGGGAGAAGCTTTAAATGGTCCAACAAGGCCTCCATATGTGGCAAATCTGACTCAAGTTCAGTCCAAAGTCCTCACCCGATGGTTCTATACATCCTCCTTTCTTGCAAGAGTTTTTCCAGGTATCCATCGAATATAGGCGTAACTGTGGGCATAGAGGATCCTAATCCACTTTTCTGGGAATGCCCGACCCACACGCCTTTTTGGAGAGAATGCTTTGAATAATTTCCTTGTTGCTGGAAACAAATGTCCCCCCAGAACCAGCAATAGCCATCTTGCTACTGAATATAAAGAAGATCCCTCCCAGGAATAGGAAGTTGGTATGCCACCCCATTGTTTGTTGTTTTGGGTGTTTGCCAACACCACCCCCGCCTACCCAAAAGATCCAGGCGCTAAGCTTTGATAGCTATGGCTTGAAATCACCACCCCTACCCAAAAGAGCACTAATTGAAATGTTGGACCTACTTTGCCAATATGAAAAGGCATTTGCCCTCAGGCAAAGAAATATGACAGCATACCATGCAATGTGGGATCCGTGGTTAAAACGAAGGACAGGGGACAGGAGTGACAGTTAAATTTAGTCTGATTACAGGTTACAAGAGGTTAAGAGTTAATTATAATACTTCTATAATCACTTTTTCTCAGTTTAAAGGCTATATTTGAAGTATGAAACCCTTATAGAGATAACGATATTTTGACTTGAATAATTTTATACCTTCTATGTTGTTTGGAAAGCTATGTATACGATTTGTATAAAGTTTTTTTTTTTTTTTTTTAAAGTCATGTATTATAATGCACGTAATGACTTGCGGCTGAATTAAAAAATATTTTTAAAAAAGGAAACAAAGGAATGGGGCTGATCTTAGCTACAAATGGCTGCATCATTAAGGGGGTTATGACATACACTGGGCAGATTTACTTACCCCGGTCCATTCGGCGATCCAGCGGCGCGTTCTCTGCGCTGGATTCGGGTCCGACGGGATTCATCAAGGTAGTTCCTCTCGCCGTCCACCACGGTGGCGCTGCTGGCGCTGAAAAGCATCTGAACGCACTGGAGTTCACCGGCCGGCCAAATGAAGGTAGGCGCGTCCCAAGCGACACATTTTCTTTTTTAAATGCGGCGTTTTTTTCAAATCCGTCGGGTTTCGCTAGCCATGCCCCTATATTTCCGTCCCGTGCATGCCGGCGCCGATGCGCCACAATCCGATCGCGTGCGCCAAAATCCCCGGCGCAATACAGGGTAAATCGGCGCAAATCCGGAAATATCGGTTAACACATCGCCCTTATAAATGACCCCACCTGTGTCGCAAAATGATAGTAGTCATTAACATTGGCTGTGAGACAAAGATAAGACTTCGATTTACCATCAATGACAAATGCTATTACCTTTCAGCTGTGTTGGATCTACAGTAAACATCTGTCCAATACAAGCATTTATAGTATATTGATCATAACTTTGCTGATACATTGCTTATGCTGTAGTAAAATTTATTTAGAGAATTTTACAATTGAAATCTTACCAATGCATCATCAGGCTGAAAATAATTTTGTTATCTGCTGACATTTTAATACCATGAATATGAACCACATATGTTTATTCTTTAAGAATTATACAATGGTTTTTCCTGCATGTTGGTAGATTTCCTCTATATTGCACATTAATCCCGTAATACTAGAGTGATAGTGACGACTAACATCTCTACATAAGTATGCTGTTGTAAGAAATAGGAAACGTTTCCAATTGTAATGTTCGTGTACCAAGATAATTCTAGAAGCAAACTAAAACATCTCTATCTGAACTGACAGACATCATTAGGTGGCTGAAGACCACAGATTACAAGTATTAACATTTTGATATTGTCAACCGTCCTACACGATACTTTTTTCCATGCTTGAGAGACACCGAGTATGTACCCAAGGAAACAAGCCTATGAGTAGCTGAAAAATCTAAATTTAGTCTATAACAAGTGCAGCCATTCAATACCTTGTGAAAGAATCATAAAGAATAAAAACCAAAAGCAAGCAGCAAAAAAAGCAAATACAAAACAGCTTCCATTTTAACAGTCTTCTGCATAAACAAATGAATCAGCATATTTAGGAACGCTGCATTAGAAGGAACATATTCATCTCTTCATCATTTACAGAATTTTTACAGATATTGGGACATATTGGACACCCAAGTTTTTTTTAAGAAAGGACGCATGAAAATGATGCAATATCTTGCGTATGCCTTTTGTGCAAACAAGCATTTTTTTTTTTTTTACAAAAGTGTTGTGATGGGAAGGAAACAGGCAACCTGGTAGGATAGTCTTAGCCAACCAAATTTACTATGACCTAATAGCACTGGTTTGAGCTAAAATTTTGTCACACCTGGACTGATATTGATTTCAATTCTGTTACTTACTGAACCAGAATTACTGAAGAAAAGGCAGTCTTAATACAGCAGCAGCCATATGTATTTCATTTTCAGCTACTCTCAGCAATCCTGTCCCTTTCCATCCCTGGACAAAGTTCCTACTCGATAAATATCATGTGTGTTACAATTCGCTTGTTAAATTGTTCCCTTTTCCCAGCTCTTTATTCATGCGCTGTTTTTGCTGTTTCTGAGCTCCTGTTTCTTGGTCTTGCTACTAATTTGTGAACGGGACCTACTGACCTCCCTTTTATTTTGTTTTCGTGTCTATCATAGGGAACGGACCATCTTGGTGATTGTCCCGACATCCTTAAAATAAACTTGTGGCAAAAGGCAAGGCTTTGGGGGGCCTTTCAAGGGTTTTATATGGGTCAACTGTCTGTTTCCTTTCCTCCCGAGTTCCGGTGTCCCGACTACATTTGGTTTATTCACTTAACGGGGTTTTTTCACAATTGTTTTGGTTTAACATGCATTACATAAATGAATCCTCGTTGCCTCTTACGACTCCCGTTTTTTCATGCACTGGCAGATCCTAGCATCTGTTTACATAAAAGGTGTACTTACCAACTCCCTGCTTCTTCTAGTGCTTCTATATCCTGGTGTAGTCGAGTATTGTCCCTACGTAAACAATTCTGTGCTGCAAACATACTAGGGGCAGATTTACCTTAACGACCGCCCGTCCATTCGCGACTCACGTGGCGGTGTTTCTCGTCAGTCTCGAGATTTTTTTCGCGCACTATTCATCTAATGTGAGTGGCCCCATGTCCACCACAACTAGAAAATTAAACAGTAGAATCGAGGTCATACACCCTTTTGTTGATCCACCAACCTACAGCTCAGATTAAACTAAAAACAAAAATATGTTGAGAAGTGGGACAGCCATTGACACCTTAAATACAGCCATTTTCCCCTATGAATATAATATATTATATATATATCTAGTATATTATTATATATATATAATTATATCATATAATATATGAATACCTCACCATCCACTTTATTAGAAGGTACACCATGTCCAACTGCTCGTTACACATTAATTTTTAATCACCAATCACATGTGCGGCAATTTATGGCATGTAGACATGTCAAACAATATCTGTCAGTTCATACCGAGCCACTCATATGGGAGAAAGTGATTTGATCATTTGAACGTGGCATGTTTTGGTGCCAGAAGGGCTGGTCTGAGTATTTCAGAACTGCTGAATCTACTGGTGATTTTCATACGCACAACACATCTCTAGGGTTTACAAACGAATGGTCAAAAAAAAAAAACAAACCAGTGAGCTGCAGTTCTGTGGTCGGCAATCCTTTTTGCTGCCAGAGGTCAGAGTAGAATGGCAGACTGGTCGTGATAGAAAGGCAACATGGTCACAATCGCCACCCCGTTACAACCAAGTAGTCATGAAGGATGCACTCTATATGCACAGTGAAACCGTCGACTTTGTAGGCAGATGGGCTACAGCCACAGAAGACCAGCCGGTGCTCCACTCCTTTCAGCGAAAAACAGGAAACTGAGCTAACAATTTGCCCAAGCTCATCAAAATTGGACAGTAAGTGTACAGCTTGCGGTTTACGTGGATCCACTGACCTGCCAGACGTGACTCAACCCACTACCTGGGACCGGAGTCTAGTGGACCCAGTTTTCAACCAAGCCCGCCCAAAGCGGTTAGACAAGCTGCGACGTGGTACCACCAGTCGTTTCCTCAAGGCATGACTTATCTGCAGGCGGCCAAGGTTGAGTACAAAACTGGCAATCAATCCATCTCGTGGTCAAAGTCCAGGTCAGGGGTCAGGCGGCGGATCAGAGAGCTCAAACGTTAGGTTCAATTCCGGGTTCAGCAACAGGAGTTCCAAGCAGATGGGTACGGAACACAGACACAGCCGGCACGGAGGAACACTGGTACAACGACACAAGGACGGATCTCAAGGTAACCAGGAACACGGAGGGACACGGAACGCGGAGACACAGGAATGCAGGAGACACAGTGACGAGGCTAATCGAGTAAGCTTCCTCTCGAGGCTGTGAGGCACCAAGATCACGGCAGGCTTGCAGAAGAGGCAGGCTTATAAGATTTGGCAATAGGCCAGCCCAACATAATGGCGCGCTGGCCCTTAAATCTTGAGAGGCGCAACGCGCGCCCGTAGCGGTCGGGGGGGGACGCGCGCAGACGGCGGAGGAGAGCTAGCCGGGAGCTGGGCCAGGTGAGACGCGCTGGCGGCGCGTTGGTGGCGCGCTGGCGGGGGCTGGGCAGCACGGGTGAGCCCGCGACCACACGATATGGGTCGCGGGACCACCCGTGACCAAGAAGATTGGAAAAACGTTGGCCTGGTTCCTGTGGTCTCGATTTCTGCTGTGACATTCGTATGGTAGGGTCAGAATTTGGCGTCACAACATGAAGCATGGATCCATCCTGCCTGTATCAAACGGTTCAGGCTGGTGGTGGTGGTGTCATGGGGGTGGGGAATATTTTCTTGGCACTCTTTGGGCCCTTGGGTACCAATAGAGCATCGTTGCAGACGCCACAGCCTACCGGTTTGGTTTTGCGACGCCAGTCCCTCCCTTTGACCACATTACCCAACTCTGATGGCTACTTTCAGCATTCATGCATGGGGGATCTGCGTCCATGTCATAAAGCTGGGATCATCTCAGCTGGTTTTCTTGAACTTAACAATGAGTTCCACTGTACTCAATTGTCCTCCACAGTCACCAGATCTCCATCCCAATGTCGCATCTTTGGGATGTGGTTGAACTGGATTTTTTTTTCGCATCATGGATGTTGCAGCCGCAATTCTGGGCACTGTGTGATGCCATAAATGTCAATATGACAAAAATCTCATAGGAATGCTTCCATCTCCTTGTTGAATCTATGCCTCGAAGAATTGAGGCAGTTCTGAGGTAAAAGGGGTCCCCAACCTGTTACTAGCATGGTGTACGCTAAAAAGTATCCCGGTGAGTGTATAGATAATATGTATTTTTTTTTTTCTTTCTATCTGAAAATATCTGGTACATTTCTTTTTGGTGGATAATGTATCACATGTTGACCTGCCCGTGGTGGTTGTCAAATGAGGGCATGACCTGTTTCCCCTGGTAAAGTAATAACATGAATCCCACGTCTTCTAATTCATTAATTGAAAAGAAGTACAATGGGTACGAAAAGTATTCAGACCCCTTTAAATTTTTACTATTTGTTTCATATGCAGCCAATTGATAGATCAAAAAAAATCTTTTTGGTTTCACTAATGACACCTGACCCCATCAGAAATGTAGATATTTTTGCAATTTAATTAAACAAGAAAAACTGCAATATCAAATGGTTTTATAAGTATTCAAGACCCCTTTGCTTACCACTCATATTTAACTCAATGCTGTCCATCTTTTCCTTCTGGTTCTACGGCCTTCATTGGAGTCCAGCTATGTTTAGAGTACCTGATTTTACTTGATTAGGAAAACGGCACAACCTATCTTATAAGAACATCTCACATTACATGTCAGACACATGATACTCTCAGGTCCTAAGGACTGCCCAAAGCTCAGCGACTGAATGTTGCAAAGCAACAGTGGTGGTCAAGGTTAGAAAGACTTTCTGTCAGCACTGAATGTTTCTAAGCACACATAATCCCTAATGGAAGCATTTTGCGAGAGCACAACTCTTCTCGCCTGGCCAAAATATGCAATCATGCAGAAGAGCTGTAACGAAACAACCACAATTTCACTGTGACTGAGCTCCAGAGATGCAGTAGGTAGATGGAGAAGTTTCACAAGTAAATATCTCCATCCAGCTTTCCACCTGTCGGGCTTTATGGCAGAGTATGCCATAGACGCCTCCCTTTAGTGCAAGACATATTAAAAACGGCTTATAGAGTGAAAAAATTACATGAGGACTCTCAGACTATAAAAAGGATTTTCTGGTCTGATAGACAAACAGTGAACTATTTGGTTTAATTCTAAGTGGAAATGTGGGGAGAAAACAAGGCACTGCCCATTCACCTGCCAAATACAACCCCAACATTGACACATGGTATGGCATTATGTTGCTAGGGGTGTGTTTTTCCACTGGCAGGGTCAGGAACAACTGTTGCAATAAAGGATGACTGCAGCCAAGTACAGAGATATCCTGGATGAAACCTCTTCCAATAGATGTCTCTGGACCTCAGACTGGGCCGAAGGTCCCTTCAAAACAAGCCAATGGACCTTAAGCACAATTGAGCATCTCTGGAGAGACTTTGAAAATGATTGTCCACCACGTTCACCAGCAACTGAGAGGATCTGCAAGGAAGAGGCATAGGATCACCAAATCGAGGTATTGCAACTTCTTTGCATCTTTCCCAATAAGCTCATGGCTGTAGTAGCTCAAAAGGTGATTCCTACTCAATACTGAGCAAGTGTCTGAATACTTATGACCATGTGATACTTCAGTTTTTTGCTAAAATATCCTACAGCTCAGTTTTTTTTGCAAGAGGGTGGGGTGCATAGTGTACTTCTAGAGCACAAAACTTATCGATCTTACCAATTGGCTGCCTTAAACATTTAAAAGGGGTCTGAATTATTTCCAAACCCCTGTTATGTCTGATACAGAAATAAGAAAGTTATTTGAAAAGAAAGATTTCTATTTGCATGTCCTTTTTACCATAATACTGTCAAAAAATAATTAGTAAACAAAAGACTATGATTTAGGCATACAATTTTAGTTTTATTAATCCATTACTTGCCCCACACCTAATAAACAAACTCACATATACAGTCTTTTTTGCTTGTGTGGCCTGAAGCCTCTTATCCCGGCTAAGTGTTCACCTTCCGCATAATTGTAACTTACTCTATAGTATCAATATTATACATGTAGGTGTGCAGGGGCCTACAAAGATAGTTTGCCATAATTATTAGTTATAACATATGGTGACTCTGCTTTTCACAACACCAGGGCAACGTTAAGAAAAGGCATTGATCTCACCCATCTTGTCGTCACAGCAGGAGGTGGTAGGATGGTCCCGTCATGGGCACTCTACCCCAGGTCTGGATGAGGACACTTCCACTTGCCCCTAGTCCGCCCTATAATATGGGATCTCCCTCAGTGTCCCAGAGTTGCTCCCGCCCTTACAAGGACGGTCCCAAACTATCCCTATAGGTAACTGTCACCCTGCTTTACCCTATATATTCAGAATCCAATCTTCCCAACGCGTTTCCAGTGCCACTCCTTGTGGAACTTTCAATCAGGGTAATCGCAGTAATAGCTCATGATACATGAAATAAAAAATGATGAATGGCTGTATGTTCCGCCACAAGGTCAGTGGTGGTGGGTCACACAGTGTGCACTCCCCCTTCTGTAGCAGCCTATTTGACACATCCTCACGGAGTTTTAAAGGGTGTTATATCCATGTGACCAGATCGTTCTTTTTCGTCTGTTGGCTGGACCATTTCCCTCTCACCTGTTTTTTGGGATGTGTGGGGTGTTGAATGGTAAAAGGAACTCCCAACTGCCCTCTAGGGTAATGTTTCACTCACCCCCGCCTGTTGGAGGTTCCTTCCACCACGTGTCTCCGGCGTAGGGAAGGCGCCACTAGCTACTTCCCGGTCTAGCGATGGCTCCAGATACGTCACTTCTCCGGTGCGGTACTGCTACGTCATCAGTTGCCATGCGTACGAGACACGCCATGAGATTCCTAGTACGATCTGGGCGGCTAACCGTTACCAGAGGACATGGTGCACCCAGGGAAGCCCTCACCCATTCGTCTAGTGTACAAGGGATTTATTACCAGTGCTCTGCAGTGGCCGCATCAGTGTGACCCTGTGGAGTCGCCTACCTAAGCCCCCATATAGCTGAAGCATTAACTAAGTCATCTTTAGCATTTAAGAAGTTACCTTAAACTTTGGTACCTATTAGCCTAGAATCACATTTTTAGCTTATGTACAGATTTTTATTTGGGTAACTTTGTGCATGAACTAGTGGGGACTGACTGTGACACTCTATAAAAGTTGTTTTAATGTCGGTCAGAGTGGAAACACATTCAGTACACTCTTCCCAATAACCGATATTTCCTCACCCGGGTTTTATCTCTACGCTTAGTTGGCCCTAAAGCATAGGATAGGTATGCATCACATAAATATTTTAACCATGGTATACAGAAGGTCTATAGTGGAACTATTCTATTTAAAATAAAGGTGCATATGATACGTTTTCTCATTTAGGCTCTTGTAGCTACTGTATCATCATCTGAATATCCACTTAAGCCTCTCTCTGTATTATGCCCGATCCCTTCTTCCTCCTCTTTGATTTGGGGTCACTACATCGATCCCCATGAATGTGATGTGATTAATGTCTCCTGCATGGCTATATATCATGTGTCGGGCGATCTGAGTGTCCCTATTTATGGGTGATGTCCTCCCAGATGGGCCCCATCCCTTCCGTCTTAATTGAGTTTTGTCTTTCCTATATAGTCATCCACACGTGCATACTGCTCTATAATGACACCTCGTGTTCTACATTTTTATAAAGATCGGATGTCATATGATCTTCCTGTCAGCATTTGGCTTAAAACTCTTGCATGTCTGCATTACAGGCAAGGCTATGCCGCCACTGCACTTATGGTTGCCCTTTGAATGTCTGATGTTCCACCATTTTCACATGTTCTGGTGCGATGAAGTGACTTTGTCCAACGATCTCTCAGGCTTTCGGTCCCTCCTATATGTTTAGCTGTGGGGATGAGCAATTACAATACAATCCGTAGGTCTGGTCCCATATATTCAATATGGGCCAATGATCCGCTATAATGTCGTTTTTATGGATCCGCATCCCACTTATGTGTTATCATTCTTATTGTTTCTTGTTGAGGGGTTTTTCTTTCTTTGGGTGTGTTCAATATGATCGTCGGTCGCCTTTGCAGTGCCACCCTGTAGGCGGATCTTAAAAAATGCCATCAGGGTAATCCCTGTTTCAAGAAATCTGCTGGCCCTGAGGTCGGCCGCCTGTTGTTTGAACTCTGGTATGGACGAGCATTGCGTCTGAGTCTTAAATATTGGCCCTCGGATGCCTCCGTCTCAGGGGAGGGGATGTTACTTTCCCCTTCGAAGTAGGGCATTAGTGGTCCGTGGGTTTTCCTGTATACCGTGGTTTCAATTTGGCCTGATGGTCTTTTTTTATCCAACTCTAGGACGGTAATTCATTCCTCATGGATAATCAAATGTGAAATGCAGTCCTATTTGTTTTGGTTTAGTGATGTGACAAGTCCCTCGAACTCATTGTTTTGATTTATTCCAGACAACAAATATATCATCGATTTCTGAGCCATATTTTCTATGCCTCCAGTGTTCTCACATTCTCTCCACACAGCGACCACTGTTTCCTCCACCATCCCCGGAAGCAATTGGCGGAGTGGTGGCCATCCCACCCCATCCCGTGCCCCCGACTGGTGTAAATCCCTCTTGTCAAAGAGAAAACAGTTGTGGGTTACGTAAAACTTAAGGAGAGTAGTAATCAGAACTGTTAGTGTTCGAGCTGTATTCCCCGCGTCCCCACAAAATGAGAAGTGGCTCTATGCCTGATTATGCGGGGTATAGACTAAACAACGCTCGTCATCATCAACGTCTATGCTCGCTAGGAAGGCATTGAGTACCTACATTAACATCTTCCATTCTGTTTAACAAGTCCCTAGTATCCCTGGATTATTAAGGTATTAGATACGGATACGAAAGTGTCTCTCAGGGGGACATGATCAGTGGTAGTGGTCCCTATATTTTGTTATCAGGCTGTCTATTCCCGAAACTATCGGTCTTCCCTTTAGTGGCTGGGTTCCTTTGGTGTATTTTAAGGGACCCGAATAAAAAGTGGCCATTTGGGGGATGTTTGGGTAGTAAGATTTGTATTCATCATCATTTATGAGTTCCTGTTTTTCGCCATTCAGGAATCTTTTGAAGTTCATATGAAATCTGGAATAGTGGATTTGTGGAAAGTATTTGCATACTGCCTATGATCTTCTATCTTTAAGTTTAGGTCTAATTAGTTGTCTAAATCTTGTTTGTAATCTTGAAGCAGTAAGGAACGCGTGTTTGCGATACCCACTATATTCCCCCCCTTGTCGTAGGTTTTATGTGTTATCCCTTGTCCTTTCTGTAAGAATGTCGCGAGAGCTATAATTCTCTTGTTTGCTCATTAAATAAGGTTTGGATATATATTGGTTTAATTTATGACACTTACCAGTATTAGGGATACATCAATAGGTGAAGCATCGCCCGATTGTAGGCATATGTACATTGTTTTATTCGCTCAGTGTGGTAACGTGTTGCCTTTTCCTGTTTGTGGATGGTCTTCCTGGATGCTGACTAGCAGACGGACATTGCCGGTAGGCATGTCGCTCGGCTGCCAAGTTCGGCGCTGCTAGTGTTGTCAATCTTTTCTTTTAGGAATTTGTGCCACTTGATTTCCGGACAAACAGGTTGAGGTCTTTATATTGCCTCAAACCCTATCGACCTCTCAGTTGGCCCGAAAGAGAGACCCTTGCTTAGAAGGCTCATCTCGGCACTATTAATCCTTGATGAGAGTTTACTATCTGTGGGTTGGCTGGTGGGATTTGTTTGTTGGGAAGTTGTTGGTAGGGTTTGGTGTAGACTTGCCCTTGCTTCGTAGGGTAATGGTGGTTCTAAAAACCCCGCCGTCCCCTGTTTTGTTCGGGGGTTTATTCTTGTACCCACGTCCTCTGCCTCTCCCTCTATTTTTGTTTTGTGGCTGAGTTTTCTTAGATTCTATAATCCGAGGCTTCTGCCCGGTGGTACGACCCTTCCGTATCTGTTATCCCGTTTTTGGTAGCTCCCAATGTACGCCCTATTTTCCTTGAAGTCAAGTATATCTCTAAGAATTTGTTTGTTTGCGTTCTTTCAAATGATATTGGGAAGCGTTCTATGCAAGTGTTGAAGCGATTTTTCCGTTTATTCTTGAAATCAGCTCAGATCAAATTTTTTGTGATCTCTATTGTTCCTTTAGTCTACCTCCAATCGTAACAATCCATTTTTTTCTTCTCTAAGAGTAGCTGCAATGAATCTTTAGAGAGCTGTTTTTTTTAGCCCTCTTTTTCCCCCTGGTAATGTAGAGAGGGACTACGGCAGTCGGGTGCTGGGACTATTTGATTCGAAGCTCCCTCTTTGCACAATCTTGTTTTGCTTATGTAATTTTCTAGGCTGCTGAAACCTCCCACCAAAGGCAATAAAGTGATTTGATCTTTGTGATGCTGGCTTGGGTTTGTGTGCCGTGGTAAAGTGCTCCAGTTCCGGATGTAAGTATATTGTTTGCTGGTAAAGTCTTTAGTCTGAAAATACTTCCCTGGCCTCATTCAGCGCATGTGTTTTAGTGTCCCAAACCAATGGATCAAAAACCAGCCTAACAACATAAACTGTAAACAAAATCCACATATACAGTCTTTTTTTCTTGTGCTGCCTGAGCCTCTTTATCCCGTCTAGGGGTTCACCGTGCCGCATAACTTGTACTTAACTCTATATGGTGAAGGCATGAAACGTTACAATGTAAGGCTGTTATTAATAATATATTAAAAGAATAAAATGTGTACTTTCAACCACCAAACTTATCTCACTGATCTCTTTATATCAATATTATACATGTAGAGTGCAGGGGACCTACATAGATAGTTATGCCATAATGTATTAGTTATTACATATGGTGACTCTGCTTGTCTACACCAGTGGCATTAAGAAAGGCATTGATCCTCACCATCTTGTCCGTCACGCGGGAGGTGTGGATGGTCCGTCGAGGTGTGGCAAGCTTCCAGGTGCTGGATGAGGAACTTCCACTGCCCCTAGTCGAGCCCTATAATATGGGATCTCCCTCATTGTCCCAGAGTTGCTCCCCTTCCCGCCCTTACAAGGACGGTCCCAACTATCCCTTATAGTTAAAAATCACCCTAGCTTAACCCCTATAAAAATGTAGTCAAAATCCAATCTTCCCGACCGCTTTTTCCGTGCCCTCCTTGTGGAACGTTCATTCAGGGGAGTAGCATAATAGCGCATGATCTGAAAGAAAAAAATGATGATGGCTGTAGGTCCGCCCAACAATGGTCATTGGTGGTGGGGTACCACAGTTGTTCCTCCACTTCTTCTGTAGTGCAGCCTATTTGCCATGCCTCACGGAGTTTGTAAAGGTGGGTTTAGTCCATTGACGCAGATTCGTTTCTTTCGGTCTATTGGCTGGACCATTAATCCCTCTCACTCTGTTTTTTGGGGATGTGTGGGGGTTGAAATGTTAAGGAACTCCCTCCTGGGTAATGTTTCACCCAACCCACTATAATTAATCATCATGGTTTTTACTGGATAAAGCTTAGACCATTGGGCAGTCTCAGTAACAAGGACAGTTTGGCAACTAGTTTATTCTAAAAGTTTTGCATTAATACAATTCTCCCACCACATATTAATTCTCTCCCCATAATTTATAATATCTATGCTGTCATAGTGGACAAAATCCAGAACCACAAAGCTATAATCACTATTGGGGTCAAGTCTATAGGTGTAAGATTGGGGGGGGTTCTGGCTGATTTTTTAAAATTTCATTTAATATAAAAAAAATACATATGTCAGCGCTGCCCACTTAGGATTCCAGCAGTCGGCTGATTTTTTTTTTTATATCTGTGCCAGGCTAATTATGGCTTGAAAATAACTTGGACCAAAGAACAAATCCTAACTGTAATTTTGTCTTGGAAAACAAAGCTATGCTTGGAATCAAAGTACTAGAAAAGAAAAGGAAATGCATATTACATGAATTTGTGAATAATCCTCAATTTCCAGATATGCAGGGAAGTTTCTTTCTATTATGCTGCAGGTTCTGCAAGCCTCAAAAGCAACAAAGGCAATATGTGCCAGATTATCGGTTTGCCCTTTCCTTTCACAGCCTTTTTCTTAGTAGATAATACATTTTCTTTTGTATGACGTGTGGATTGTTAAAGACAATCCTTGCCCCTTTTACCCACTGAACAACTCATCATCCCTATTGGACCAGATAATGATCCAGTTTAATGTCAGCCTCTTATTGCTTCATACAACATTCCTTATTAAGATATATAATTATCTTTCATCTTTCTGCAGTGTGTTTTAGCACAACAATCTGGCTTCTTGTGCAATTTTTTCTGAACCTCATCATTGTATTTACTTTATACTATTGATGAAATCGTAACTGACTGATTTCTTTTTTAAACCACTACAGTGAAGCGCAGCTTTATTAAGGTATTGTACCAAGTTGGATTGTTTTTTATCCTCCATCCACATCACATGCATAAGGCTTTAACGGTTTACACCGCTATAGGTGCCATATGTCTCGTCACTAGTCATAACTTAACTAGAAAACAAAGAAACAGTTCTGTACTGCAATATCTATATATATATAATAATATAATAATATATATATATATTATATCTAATATATATAATAGCCAAATTGGCCAGCAGCACTCACAACAACGAATAAATATGGCTCAGGTGCACATCCCAGGACCTAGACTCAGGTCCATCCACATTCTAGTAAAAGAAAAATGAGAAAAAAAAGAACTAGTTTATTCACTACCTGTGTCCATATATCTGTAACTTGTATAAGGCAATGACATATATTATGCTGAAGAAATATATGTGAATAAAAAGTACTTGCGGAGCACTCCTAACGATTTCTGATTTGGACAGGCAGGCTGTATAGAAAGGTCAGGCTGGATTAAAGTTATGGGGTTAGGCGACTGTAGGGGGGCACACAGGGCACAAGCCCAGGGCCCCAACACTGTTGCCCTTAAAGGGGCCCCCACCAGCCAGTAAAGGTGTTGCTTCGGGCCTCCCGGGCTGAATCCCTCCAATATGCCCTGAATTCAGTTATGGCAGAGCAAGGGACAAGGGAGCAAGGGAACCAGAGTCAAGGGAACAGGCAAGGGCACTCTGCTCTGCCCGAGACTTTCAAAGAAACAATCAAATGAGCAATTTAAATAAAGATGACGTCACAGCAGGCAACATCATGAACACCTGTAGCATGGCGCCGCCATCTTTTGTTTCATCCGAGGCTGTATCTAGTTATTATAGGGGGAATGTTTATAGTTATAGGGGCCTGTCTATAGTTATGATAGGGGGACTGTAATATAGTTATTATTAGGGGGGCCTGTTGCAGTTAGGGATGTATGCAGAACTATAATGAAATGAAAAACAGATGGGTCTTTTATGTTTTATAATATTTTGAACAGTATAAATGGAAGACATAAAATATAGCACAAAGTTAGCTATGATATGTAGTAAAAAATGTGTTCCACAATGTGCTGGGTAGATATGCACCTGAATATAAATTTTTTTGTTTAAAGCTTTTAGTTTTTTTCAGTGTATAATGCTCAGAGTGGTTCTAATACAGAAATATCTAATGGTTTTTAAACTTAGATTGAACAAAGGAATGTGACCATTTGTCTTTCTTGTCATACAGTAACTGACATATAATTATGCCACACACTTACTTGATCAAGAAGAAATTTGTGGGAAAACATATCCACTAGGCTTTATACATATAAATGTAATATATTGCTCTGTGTGTGCGGCAACCTGAAACACAGCATGTTGTAAATTGTAAGACTCAATAGGGAACAATAAAGTTTGAAATATTTGTATGTTTCAGACTTGGTTCTAGTTTTACCATTTTGAATTACACCCTTATTTATTTGTTGTGCATTCATTCACACAGATACAATCTTATTTTCTCCTGTACTTTTCAATTTCCTGCTATTGCATATCCAACTGCTAAATCAAACTGTTTTTTATTAATATTCTCAGCTACCGTAGGTACATTTTTAAAAGCATGTAAACCAATGGAGCATGGGAGTAGATATTGTCCCATTTGCTTGAACAAATCAAATGATTAAATGTTCCAATATATAAATATATATAACTCTTACTTTAATATGAATGGAAGAATATCTCTGCCCAGTGTGGCTTCACACTGACTGATGGTGGTGTATAAATTATATTTTTGTATAATGAGTAGAGATGAGCGAGCACTAAAATGCTCGGGTGCTCGTTATTCGAGACAAACTTTTCCAGATGCTCGAGTGCTTGTCTCGAATAACGAGCCCCATTGAAGTCAATGGGAGACTCGAGCATTTTTCAAAGGGACCATGGTTCGGGAATAAAATGTGTTAATTAATTGAAAAAGAATGTCTTCTGATAAGTGATCAGATGTATGCAAACATCTGCAATCTATTCTTCACTGTTCTTCACATCTGCTAACTTGTCGGGAGATAATATACGCGCGGAACAGTGAAGAATAGATCGGACGAGTATACTCGCTCATCTCTAATAATGAGGTATTACATTTTTATCAAATAAAGTCTTTTTTTCTTTTCATTTAAAGATTTGAATAATTAGACCTGGACATATAATTCATGCTAAATCTCTATGTACATTACATGACCAATATTTTACCTACCTGGCTGTAAAGATGAGGACCATAATAAATATAAATGAAGGTTTATTGGAAACAACAATATGAATTTTCAATTTGCTATGAAACCATAACAGCTTTTAACCCCTTCCTGCTGATGCCTTTTTTTTTGTTTTTGTGTTTTTTGCTCCCGTCCATTAAAAATTACAAACTTCTTTGTATATAGAGGGCTTGTTTTCTGCATTTCAATTTGTACATTATTTCCTAGTGACAATAAATAATATTCCATGCCGCATTTTCTCCATTTAGTTGTGACTTCTGTTTTCATAGTTATCGTTGTGTGCTTATTTTGAAACATCCCCTTTCCTCTTTTTTTTAAGCTTTGGGTGATACGGCCAGGAAAATATACAAATATATGAATATTCTTTAAAAAATGAAAAACTTTTGCCATATTCTGATATCAATAACTTTTTCTTACTTCAGTCTATGTACCAGTGTAATGTGTAATTTTGTGGGATGAGCTGTCGTTTTAATTGCTACCATTTTCGGGACTGTATGACCTATTTATTACTTTTTATTAGATTTTTTATGTATTGCTAAAGGCCAAAAGAGTGTCAATTTGGGCACTATTTTCTGTTATTTTTATATTTCGATAGATTGGGAGTTTTGAGAAGCAGCCATATCTAACATGTTTAGAATTATGTTTATTTTATCTATTTATTTATTTTTTTTACAGTTTTTAAGAACCCCTAGGGTACCCCTTCTGTCAGGATCTGCTCTTCTTATGTCCTGGTTTTTAAGAAAAAAAATGTTTTTTTTTTTAAATTATGCAAATGAGCCAGGGGGGTCTCCAGTCTCCATAGACGTTAATGGAGCCTTAGGGCTCAGGCTCATTTGCATAATTTTTAAAGCCCTTTTTTTCTTAAAAACAAGGGCATAAAAGCTAAAAGAACAGATCCTGCCAGAGGGGGCACATACCAGTATGTCTTTATGTTTGGTTTACAATGCTTAATCTGGTGATAGACGTCCTTTAACCTGAGGATGCCTGATGACTCATACCATATACTGCAATATTACTGTATTGCAGTCTATGGGCATTTTGCTTGTGATCTATATAGGTCTGTCATAGACTGTTTCTGATCCAGGCAAATGAAAGGCCATGTAGACTCGCAGAGACTCTCCACTTATAATAATAACCCACATGGGGGAGGGGCAACAATCTCTCCCAAGATGGTGGCATTTAATTTTTTTAAAACCTGGGGCAAAGCCAAGGCTCTAAGAGCTCTATATATGCTTTCCTTGCTGACTTCCCATATTCTAATATTAAGGTTTTTCAGCAATGGGCTCATCCTTAACCACTTTTTGCCTGAAAATAACATTTATGTCCTACTATTTTATTAGCAGCCATAACCTTCTCTTTTTTTGCTTTTTCGTACTCTTTTTAATCATGTCATTTTGGTCTATCTACCTTGTTTCCCCCAAAAATAAGATATAATGCAATTATTTTCAAGCTTAGGAATATAAGGCCACCCCTTAAAATAAGGCCAAGTGTCAGTCATTGCTACAGCTCCCCTGACGCCATACATTAGCTGTAGTAGATCCTTTAGATACTGCAAGAGGTTGTGACATAGGTGAAAAATTCATGAAATAAAATCAATGACTATTGTGTTGAAAATGCGCTACAAGCAGCTACCTGGACAAGAAGGGCTTGTTTAGGGAAAGTGATAAATATGAGAGATTGGGGCCAATGATTCTAATTGAGCCACAAGAAATTCAGCATGAAATTCAGAGTTTAGGAAATTATAAGGATGTTATAGAAGTTGTTGACATAATAGTCACAGTAACACAGTACAGGCAGTGCGTTACGTACAGGATAGGTTCTGTAGGTTTGTTCTTAAGTTGAGTTTGTATGTAAGTCGGAACTGTATATTTTATAATTGTAATCCCAGCCAGAATTTTTTTGACTCTGTGACAATTGGATTTTAAAAATGTTGGGTTGTCATAAGAACCAGGATTAACAATAAAGCTTAATTGCAGACACATTTTATAACTCCTACAGCTGATTATTATAGCCTAGGGCTAAAGTGCAGTAAATTACCAACATCCAGAGGGCCGTTTGTAACAAGGGATCATCTGTAAGTTGGGTGTTCTTAAGTAGTGTACCACCTGTATTGACTAAATTGTTGAGACTGATAAAAAAAACATTGACATTTTATTTTTTATTTGAAATGTTACCCTGTACACAATACAGTATGTATAACATGTTATCAATATTCTGTGGCACAGGTTTAATGATACCCTGGTTATGTAGTTTTTTTTCAGCCTTGCATGAGTTAAGTTGTAATTTTTATTGGTGTATTTTGGGGTGTAGATGGCTTCTAATAGCTTTTTAATTAAGATTTTTGGAGGCAAGGTGACAAGGAAACTTATTTAGGTACATGAATGGTGGTGACACAATGTTGCTAAAAATGTGTTGAAAGTTGGTCATCTCTTGAAGTAAATATTCAGGTAATCTCCGTTAAGGAGGACACCAGTCTATTGTACTTGTTGTGGGTTTTTTTGTTGTGACATTTTATCTGGAGAAATACAGGTTTCTTACCTTTTTATTTTTTTTTACAAACGGGCCTCTGGATGTTATAGTAATTTACTGTACTTTAGCCTTAGACTACAATAAACAGCTATAACAGTTACCAAAGGTGTCTGCAATTAAACTTTATTGTTAATCCGGGTTCTTATTACAACCCAACATTTTTAAATTCCAATTGTCACAAAATAGACAAAATAAAATTGGCTGGATCTACAATGATAAAATATATAGTTCCAACTTACATACAAATTGAACTTGAGAACAAACATACATAACCAATCATGTACTCAACCTGGGGACTGCCTGTATATTTATAAATATATATAGCAAAAATATATGTTTTAAAAATTTTAGTTATTTCTATCTGTAAAAGTGTTACCCCAAAACAGATATTATATTAGTGTTTGGCACTTTATTGCACAAATTTTAATTTATCACTTGTCTGTTTTAGCATGTGAATTTTTATTTTTGGGTGGCGATAGTGACTGTAGGGACTAACACCTTTTTTGTCTAAAATGTTTAATGTATTTTTTAATTTTATCTGTTTTTATTCTTTCATTTTTACTTTATGCTCCTCACAGGTCATAGTGCATGTTTTGTAAACTTAATTTTTATTTAATTTTCACACTTTACTTTTCCACAGTAATTGAAAGTAGTGGATTATAATGTATGTGGTTTGGGTGGTAGCCCAGGGCCAAAAGATTCTAGGGGGCCCATGGCAACCCAAACCACCCACCAAAGGTTATACTGAGAAGTGACTTCACCCATGAAGGCCTCGTACATCTGTTCCTGCTTTTAATACACATGTACACAAAAGCCATTTCAGAACTTTTAAAGATCCTCCAAAGATTTTGAAAACACATATTGAAAGCAGCCAGAAGGGACTCAACCTCTATTCCCCAAGAAGCTGATTTTAGCACCATATGTAGGGAATGATTACGGACTTGAAGGGGCAATAATATTCATAAAGGCAAGGGCCATGGCAATCTTCATCTGCCCTTAGTAATTGGGGTCTGTATGGTATGGCATGGGTTTTATGGACCCAGACTACTGACCATAAATATATACTAGTTGGGTTTCTGAAAGCAAAGAACTTTACATATACTGCACATGTACTGCATTAGGTATGGGTTCCTCCTGTGTGAGAGTGATTCTTTGCACCTGCTTTGTTTTTTTTGTATGCATTTATTCCTATATAGTATCAGTGAAAATGGATTATAAACAAGACAATCCTGATAGGTTGTGCCAAGTTTGGAGTGTTAAGTACACCCTACATTTAAAAAAAACAATAGAGAGGGTACATTTGACTCTAATTCAAAGATCAATTCAAATTGAGGAACATTAGTATAGGCTAATGTCAAAGTAAAAAAATATTTAAAGAGAATACAGAGAAACCTTAAAAAATGCAAAAAAGATGGTAATCACAAACCAACAAACAAACCTGATTTCTTCAAGGTAACTATGACTCACTTTATTTGTATTCTCCTCTTCAGATTACCATGAAGGATGTAAGAGTTCAGTTGTGTCAGTTTGATTATTCCGCTTTGTGGATTGTATCCTGCATTAAAAGAAACATTTTAAGAAATGTATTCATTATATTGGAATGATTTCTACTCTTATCAGCTCATCGGGGATTGCAGCTTTAAATCAGTTTTTTAGCTTCATGAGATACTTTATTTCTCTAAATCTGTAATCTTTTGTTTTAGAATAACATATTACATTTTAGACTCACTTTCAATTTAAAGGGGACCTACCACCACGATTCTACCTATAAAGGTAGAACGGGTGGTAGGTGGATGAACGGGACGTGAGGATAGCCCTTTTTTGGGCTAATCCTCACGTCCCGGCTATCCTTTAGTAAACTTTATTGCTTGTATATGCTAATGAGGCTACTAGTCGCGGCTACTCCACGCCCCAGTAGCCTCGCTCCTCCACCTGCCAGGTAATCTTCGGCGCACAGCTCCTCTTAGCTGCGCGCCCTCGTACGAATACCCTGCGTTCTGCGCATGCTCAGAATGCAGGCCTACGGGTGCGCGGCCGTAGCTCCGAGGTCGGCGCTACTACGCATGCGCAGAATGCCAGGTACTCGGACGAGGGCGCGCAGTTACGCGGAGCTGCACGCCAAAGATTACCTGGTGGGCCGAGGAATGAGGCTACTGGGGCGTGGAGTAGCTGCGACTACTGGGGCGTTGCAGTCGTCGCAGCCACGGGCAACACCATACCTGACCCACTGGTAAGGACTGGTATTCACATCATTCTGGATGTCTTACTACTTTCTTCATGTGCCAATCTGGCAATTATCTGCACCTTAGTACTCCTAACTAACATCCTTGTGATTATAGATTTTATCCAGCCCTGGTATATGCCTATACCTAGTAGAATTTTCTACTGTGTTCCCTATGCTGTGTCTTTTTCGATTGCAATCTGTCTGTGTTTTATCATCCTGTATAGTTATCTGCATCTCATGTTTTATACTCATCACACATTCTTGTATGTCTTTTACAAAAAAATTTTTTTCATTAAAGAATCATCACTTTTTATGATTATTTGTTAGTGTCTTCCCTCTCTTTCCCCGCGCTGGGGAATATCTTTGGTTTTCTAGTAGCTGTGACTAGTAGCCTCATGTCCGGCTACTCCACGCCCCAGTAGCCACTTAAGAAAATTAGCATATACAAGCAATAAAGTTTACAAAAGGATAGCCGGGAGGTGAGGATTAGCCCAAAAAAGGGCTATCCTCACTTCCCATTCATCCACCTACCACCTGTTCTACCTTTATAGGTAGAATCATGGTGGCAGGTGCAATTTAACAACATTGCAACAATCGGGGATATTTATCTTTTCTCTTTCTAGTCTTCCTAACATTCTAGTTCCTTTTTCGTCTTGTTTCTTAGGCCTCTGTCACATGGACGTATGCTCGCCTGGCCATAGCCGCAGTCGCAGCCGCATGCTGAAGAGTCAGAGGGATGAATGCTGCTGACCCCTCCTCCCTTAATAGCGAGGCATGGCGCCCACCCATAAACACGGGAAAAGATAGAGCATGCCCTATCTTTTCCCCGTGTACTGAACTATACGGTGGAACATGTGTGTGTTCGCTGTACCACGACTGAGCACAATAGGCGTCTATGGGGACTTATATCTAACATATATCTGGCCACAATGTCAATGAAAGGGGCCTAAGTCTTATTTGTTTAGGTGGATTTTTCTTGTGTTAAATTGCACCTGTGCCTTTTAGACCAACATTGCTGTCTGGTGTGGAGGAAGCAACTCTTTTTTTTCTAAGTCGCAAATTTTTGCAGAAAAAAGTCACAAAGTTCCCCCCACCAGGTTCACCACCAAAGACCAGACAAGCTTTTGCAAAATTTTAAGTGACTTTTTTTTAAAAGTAGCATATGGCCAATACAACTAACTGTAGTCTAAACAGCTGGATTCTTTAAAATCCAGCAAATTCATTGAAAAACAGTGCACCACGAGTTGTTGTGCAAATGGGGGAAAGTTGCAAAAAAATGTGCAAAAATTTAATTGTGCAAAAATTTGTGACCTATCTGCACTAATTTATATGTGTTTTTGTTGTTTTGTTGTTGATTTAACAAAATTATTTTACACTTAGGCATCACATTATTAAATATGTAAGTAGACTGAGGTAACATAGGCCAGAGGAAATGTTTCTATAGGCATATTCTCTATCTAATTGGTCAGTTTGCGTGCAATTGAATGCATCATACATACAAAACAAATAATTATTTCTAGTATTATTAACCTATGATTATAATTAGAGATGAGCGAGCACTAAAATGCTCGAATGATTTCTACTCTTATCAGCTCATCGGGGATTGCAGCTTTAAATCTATGTTTTTTAGCTTCATGAGATACTTTATTTCTCTAAATCTGTAATCTTTTGTTTTAGAATAACATATTACATTTTAGACTCACTTTCAATTTAAAGGGGACCTACCACCACGATTCTACCTATAAAGGTAGAACGGGTGGTAGGTGGATGAATGGGACGGGAGGATAGCCCTTTTTTGGGCTAATCCTCACGTCCCGGCTATCCTTTAGTAAACTTTATTGCTTGTATATGCTAATTTTCTTAAGCGGCTACTGGGGCGTGGAGTAGCCGGACATGAGGCTACTTGTCGTGGCTACTCCACGCCCCAGTAGCCTCGTTCCTCCGCCTGCCAGGTAATCTTCGGCGCACAGCTCCTCGTAGCTGCGCGCCCTCGTACGAATACCCTGCGTTCTGCGCATGCAGGCCTACGAATACCCTGCGTTCTGCGCATGCAGGCCTACGGGTGCGTGGCCGTAGCTCCGAGGTCGGCGCTACTACGCATGCGCAGAATGCCAGGTACTCGGACGAGGGAGCGCAGCTACCTGGATGCTCGCCTGGCCATAGCCGCAGTCGCAGTCGCAGCCGCATGCTGAAGAGTCAGAGGGATGAATGCTGCTGACCCCTCCCCCCTCAATAGCGAGGCATGGCGCCCACCCATAAACACGGGAAAAGATAGAGCATGCCCTATCTTTTCCCTGTGCACTGAACTATACGGTGGAACATATGTGTGCTCGCTGTACCACGACTGAGCACAATAGGCGTCTATGGGGACTTATATCTAACATATATCGGGCCACAATGTCAATGAACGGGGCCTAAGTCTTATTTGTTTAGGTGGATTTTTCTTGTGTTAAATTGCACCTGTGCCTTTTAGACCAACATTGCTGTCTGGTGTGGAGGAAGCAACTCTTTTTTATCTAAGTCTTTGGAAAATGACTAATGATTAGAGATGAGCGAGCACTAAAATGCTCGGGTACTCGTTATTCGAGACGAACTTTTCCCGATGCTCGAGTGCTCGTTTCGAGTAACGAGCCCTATTGAAGTCAATGGGAGACTCGAGCATTTTTCAAGGGGACCAAGGCTCTGCACAGGGAAGCTTGGCCAAACACCTGGGAACCTCAGAAAAGGATGGAAACACCACGGAAATGGACAGGAAACAGCAGGGGCAGCATGCATGGATGCCTCTGAGGCTGCCTAATCGCACCATTATGCCCTGACCAGCAGCAGCTCTCTCCCTAGCGGCATCCAGACAGAGAATGATCCGAGCAGTGCGGGCAGCGGCTAGTCTATCCCAGGGTCACCTGATCTGGCCAGCCAACCACTGCTATCTACGTGTAAGGGTACCACGTCATGCTGGGTGGAGTGCAGAGTCTCCTGGCTTGTGATTGGCTCTGTTTCTGGCCGCCAAAAAGCAAAACGGCGGGAGCTGCCATTTTCTCGAGCGGGCGAAATACTCGTCCGAGCAACGAGCAGTTACGAGTACGCTAATGCTCGATCGAGCATCAAGCTCGGACGAGTATGTTCGCTCATCTCTACTAATGATAGATATAACCTGGCCACCAGATATTCAATGAGAAAACCAATTCCCACCAGAGGATATTCTGTTGGGTCTGCCCTGACTTTCTCTATTTGATCTTATTCTACACTTCTTCAGCATTTACACAATCAGAATTTTTTATGTGGATAGGATGTTGAGTAAAATATATTGATTTTGACAGATAAAAAAGAACAGGTGACCTTTGACTAAGTATTTCATACAGTTTTTTTTAAAAAAGATTTCTTTTCCTAAAATACATTATAAATATGATACAAAGCATGTATTAGGTTTATACTTTTTTACTACTTCTTCTGTCTTGCAATCAATTGCAAAATCCTATGGGAAAGCCCTTCCATTGAAACTGAAACCACTTATTTGAGGCTATGCATTAGTGCCAGATCCCTACGACAGCAGCACTTGCTCGGCTCCTGATAGACACCTATAGATATAGAATGCAATAAATATATTGTATATGTTGTTATGTTGTCAATTAAAAAAATTATCATTTTGTGATACATACACCCAGTAAAGAGGAAAGGACATTGCGTTATAAATAGCAATATAGCAATGGTATTTGTGACACGTAATATACTTTTACATCTTTTCACCTTTAGTCCCTCATCACAGCACCTGTTTTCCACATTAATGACAAGGCCATTTCTCAGGTTTTTTTTATTGCGTTTAATATAATTTATAATTTGAATGATTAAACAATTTCAATTTGGGAATCAATTTTCCTTTTTTTTTTGAAGAGGTAGGCAATTTTTGTGCACTGGTGTTTTTTAAAACTGTTTAGACTCAACTTTTTTACATACAATTTTATTTTTATTCTTTACATTCTTTATGTTACTTTTTCCCACAAGGGGACACACATATAGCACGGTGTATTATGCTGCCCCTAACAGGCCTCCTGCCTGTCCTTTAGTGGATCCTGGGCTGGTATGAGAAGTCATTGACACCTTTTGATTACAGCTTCAGGATGCCAATAGGAGACAGAGCTCAATCCTGGGGTCTAAAGAGTTAAACACCATTTAACGACACCGTGGTCTAAAGAGTTAAAAACCCAGGATTAAGGCTTTTCTAATCCGAGTACTGGGGCTGGGTTGTCTTAACACAGAAGCAGCAGAATGCTAAGTCATATGATATTCTTCTAGAAAGGCGTTGCATCAGAAGAAGCACCTTAAATTGCCACAGTAAAAGTCTGAAATGGTGGTCGTTAAGATGTACATTTTTTTGTTTAAACAAATTATAATAAAAAATAGGTTAAACATGAGCAGATATATAAAGTTTGTAGATGATATACAAGCAGTCCCCTGACTTTCAGACGATCCCTAGTTACAAACAGACCTCTGAATTTTGGTAATTTACTGTACTTTAACCCTAGGCTACAATGAACTGCTGTAACAGTAACCAGATCTGATCACAATGATCCATGAAAATGAAGGAAAGAATTTTCTGATCTATATGAAAATTTATACAAATCCAACGGTCCTTCCTATTACTATGCTTTGAACAAGATTTACCAATCAAAAATAATGTAGCAAATTTTTAGGCTTAGTTTTACATATATAGACACACCAAATCTATAGGTCAACCATATTGCAAAGGGATATGGTCTCTAAGTTATGACAATCCATATAGGACTCTATAAAAAAAGAAGTTTCTGTTATAGAATAAAGTTTTTACTAAAGCATTACAGGCAGTCTGTACGAGTTACATACAAGATAAGATTTTTTTTGTTTGCTTGTACTTACGTTGAATTGTAGGTATTTTGGAACTGATATATTGTATAATTGTAACTCCAGAAAAAAATATATTTGTTCCTGTGACAATTGGATTGGGAACAAGAATTATCAATAAATCTTAGAGAGACCCTACAGCTGATCATTGCAGCCTGGGACTGAAGTAAAGTATCCAAAGAGTTTCACCATAGGTCACAGTGGGAAGAGATGTTCGTCTGTAACTAGGGGTCGTCTGTAAGCCGGGTGTCCTTAAGTCGGGGACTACCTGTACTGAGGCACATATTTCAGTGATCTTGAAATATGTGCCTAATATGTTCTCTGGGCATAAGCTGCCTTACACTTTACTGAAAAGATGTAGAGAATGAGATGTGTTTCTTAAATTTGAGAAAAAACTGCTGCATGGAAAAGCAGAAAAGCACAGTAATAGATTTAACAAAATTAAAGGATCCTAACTACTAATTAATAGGAGAATATAATTTAATACATCATATAAGCTTTTATTCTATTATAGCGGAAGAAGGGGGAGTCCATCTGTACTTAGAATGACTCCTGTGCACCAGTTAATTAACATTTTATGAAATATTTAAGCAATTAAAACTAACGGGGCATTTTCTGGAGGTGTAAGAAAGGCACAATCATTATGTTGTCTGGATGAAACGACGTGCCGAGCATTCGGTTCAGGGAAAGTATGTATTAACTATACAGGTGCCATCATAGTTTTGACACAATTACAAAAAGAAAACCAGAGAGAGTGAATATAATGCGTTCATCGAGGTTCTCTTAAGGAAAGTCAAGCCATTTTACTTAACTAATATAAAATTAATTTATTGCATTTACATAATTTTACATTTCTTTTTCTATCAATCTCTTTCATGTGAATAAACGGCAGGTTGTCATGGCCCTCTCTGGATTGACCTGTAACCAAGACTATGGGAGTAATATTTATCATATGCCATCAGCCCCTGCTTGGCATAGAAATAAATGCAACCGGCAACTTATCACATGTGAAAAGTCGCTGGCTGCAGCGAGTGTGCAGGCTGTGCCCCCACGCTTGGCCGGCCGTGCTACCCTTCACGTCCCACTGGCATGAGGGTGGCCGATTGGGCTAAATAATCGCAAGTGGTAGCAATAAACTAGCATTTGCGATTATTTCAGTGCTTCTACACCCATTTAGAATTAACATAGTTGAAAGCACCCCACTACACTACATATTTAATTTAATACCAAATTCAAGCCTTACTAATTGGGAAAACAATCAAAAGGACAATCTTTATTTACAGGACAACCTTCTTACAGTCACTCAGTTAGCAACTTTGTACAACATACCGAACTCAGAATACTCAAAATGCATGCAAAAAAACCCTCAAAACCCTCCTGCTTTTGGCTATCAATCCTGAAGCTTTTCATCCTTCTGACAGATGAAATGAAGGCGAAAACGTAACAGTGGCAACGTGATAGAGTGGTGGAAGGTGAAGACAGCATTATGGAAATCACAGGGTGTTCCAGAGAGACAGGGAGAGTGGCACAGTGACAAAATATGGAGGTGGCGGAAAAATGGTAGGCCACAAAGTGGCACAATGATAAGAGTGGGGAGGTGGTGGCAGCAGAAGCAGCAGCAGGAGCCTACAGGTGGCAGCAAAATGGTGGCAGCAACATGGAAAGCCACAGAGTGCGTCCAATGACAGAGTGTGGAGGTGGCGGCATGAAGCAGCAGCAGAGCCCACATGTGGCAGAGCAAATGGAAAGCCACAGAGTGGCACAATGGATGTAGTGTGAAGGGGCTCAACAGGATCCCACAGGTGGCAGGAACATGGTTGGCAGAAAAAACATGGAACCACAGAGAGGGTCAATGACAAGCTGTGGAAGTGGCCTCTGAAGCATTCAGCCGCTCGCAACAGGATGGCACAACGTGGCACAATGATATTAGAGTGTGGAGGTGGGCGGCAGGCCAGCAGGACCCGCAGGTTGTCAGCAACAACTGGTGTGGCAGCAACAGCGAAGCCACAAAGTGGCCACAAAGTCGCACTGGGAGGGTTAAGCCTGTAAGAGGGTGCTGTAATCCTGTACATCAGCAGCGAAAATCAGGGGCAGCAAAGTCGCACTGTGGCCATGAATCGGCAGTTGGCAGCAGTGCGGGATGGGAGCGAACGGCGCCCGCGGGAAACAAACCGATTCTCAGGTCAAGTAAGCAGTGGCACAGAGGCAGCGCATAGTAGCACTCTGTGCAGAGTGTGAGGGCAGAGTGTTTCTCAATCTGCCTCCCACCATCTTACAGCGGACGGAATTGTCACCAACCTCCACACTCATTGTCATTGTGCCACTGTCTGACCTCTGCTGCTGCTGAGGCACTTCCACATGTGCCACACGGTTAACTACCATGTTGCTGCATTGCCCAGTAATTTGTCATTTCTGCCAACTTTATGACCTCATTGCTCTGCTACCTCCACTTACTTACAAAAATTTAACAAACGCTCAAACCTTACCCTATTATTGTAAAAGAAAAAACATTCGATAGGGGGGGGGGCGTGCCGCAGGGGACAACAGGTGAGAAAGTCCAAAAACACCTAAAGATTCAAAAGAAGAAAGAAGGTATATTGTTCACCGCATCAAACGTCTTTGCCGCTATTTATAGCGCAATCAAGCGCCAAGGTGAATTAGATTAAACGTACCTTCTTGATGGAAAAAGTGTGCTCGTGATTCCACGCTCTCACTCAGCCTTTCTCCGGTCTTGGCTGGACGAAAAAATCCGGATCGTGTTGTAACGGTGCGTGGGTAAAATCCTCCGACCAGAACTGCTGCCACCGTGTGGTGTGTCCACAATTGCGCGGCACTCGGTTCAGACAAGTTAAAAATAAGGCGTTAGTAGTTTAAAAATGACACGTGCGGTTTTTACCTCGCCCAACTCCGAGTTTGCCTCAACGGCTCTTCTGGGGTTCCGTGGAGGCGAACCACGCGGGAGTCGGGCGAGGAAAAAAACGAACGGCATTTTTAAATTACTAAAGGCCTTATTTTAACTTTTGTCTTGAACCGGATGGACCGCGAAATTTGTGGACACACCACACGGTGGCAGCAGGTCTGGTCGGAGGATTTTTAACCACGCACGGTAACAAACAACGATCCGGATTTTTCGTTCCGCAAGACCGGAGAAAGCTGAGTGAGAGCGATGGAATACTGAGCACACCTTTTTCCTCAAAGAAAAGGAACTGTTTATCTAACTTCACTCTTGGCGCTTGATGTGCGCTAATAAAGAGCGGGCAAGGACGTGGATGCGGTGACGAATATACTTTCTTACTCAATTTGTCTTTGAGCAGACTGTGGCATAACCATGTTGACTACCAACTCCAGAATTTGTCATTGTGACTTATCTCTGATCTCATTCTGCTGCCGCCATCTACAAGGCTATGCAGTCTGCACACGTGGCCTATGATGTTGCTACCACGCCATATTGTCAACGGTCACTCTCTGGCTAATATGCTGCTGCCAAACGAACGCTGTCTCCCTGGAACACCTGTGATTTCCATAATGCTGTTTTCACCCTACCCCACTATATCACGTCGCCATATGTTTGGTTTTTCCCCTTATTAATATGTCAGAGGAAGTGAAGCTCAGGATGATAGGCCCCAAAAGCAGAGTGGACACAGAACACAGAAGACATGGCAAATATCCCATTTCACTGGTCATCTCTGTTTTGGATCAATCGTGTGTTTTTTGGCTTTAGCAATACGATGGATTATTTGACCGATTGAAAGAGGAAATTACGGACGAAAGGAAGGGCATTATGATCAGTTGACGCAATGCAAAAATTACTGCTACACCCTCTCCACTCTTTTGGGGGGGTTATACATGTTCTGTCGTATAATCTATGAAATCATCTGATGCCAGTGATAAAAAAAATGCAATCATTGTTGTTATCGCGGTATCTTGCCATCAGCTCAGTACTTTCGAGCCTGACACCAGATGGTACATTGTCAGGCTGCATAGGCCGCTTTCACTTAGTGTTCAAGGGGCCTTGTAAGTGCCATGGAAGTGAAGGAGAGGTGAAGCGATTTAAGAGCATTGTTTGAAAACCAACCATGTTCCCTATGCAATTTAAGCATTGCACAATGTTTTACAACTCCCTAAAGGCTCTAAGCAGCCAGGAATTACCTGTTTATTTGCCTGATTCGAAACGGGTCGAATCGAATTTGTTGGAAATTTGGCGAACTTTCCAAATAGAATTTTGAAAAATCTCTACTCCAAGTAAAAGCATGGTGACAGTAAATATCAACTAAAGTTGGCCACGCTCCATACAAAAAAGTGAGGGGACAAAGGTATCGCAGTTTTAGCGCAGATTCTGGCAGGGGACGGAGGTAAAGAGTATGGCAGGACATTATGAAAGAATTGACATCATCCCACAGGACCATGCCAAGTTAGCACAAATTTAAGGGAGTCAGTGGACAACCAACAATAGGCAAATAACACCACCATCCCAACAGATTCATTCTTCATTGTCTTTGTGACAAGAATTTAGGGGCTTTAGTAGCACACGCAATCTATGTAGCAATGTCAGGGGGAAGGAGATATCCAAAATAGTTCATTTATGGAACGGGGAGAAGGAATAGGAGAACTTATAGGATTCTTCAACGGGAAAGAAGCATTTAAATGTCCAACAAGGCTCTCCAATGGGCAAATCTGACCAAGTTCAGTCCAAAGGCCTCACCCGAGGGTCTATACATCCTCCTTTCTTGCAAGAGTTTTTCCGGGTAATCAGATAGATGTAGGCGTAATGTGGGCATAGAGTCCCTAACCCACATTTTCTGGGGAGCCAGACCCTACAGCCTTTTTGGAGAGAATGCTTTGAATAATCCTCGGTGACTGGAAACAAAGTAGAAAACAAAGGCCCCCCAGAAACAGCAATAGCCATCTTGCTACTGAATATAAAGACGAGCCCTCAGGACATAGGAAGTTGGTATTCCACTTCTCCGGCTACTAAGCTTTGATAGCTATGCTTGGAAATCTCCTCCCCCCACTACCAAAAGACGCACTAATGAAATGTTGGACCCTACTTGCCAAATTTATGAAAAGGCATTTGCCCTCAGGCAAAGAAAATATGCCAGCAACCATGCAATGTGGGATCCGTGGTTAAACGAAGCGACAGGGGGACAGGCGTGACAGTTAATTTCGTATGATTACAGGATCAAGAGGTAAGAGTAATTATAATAATTATATAATCACTTTTCTCAGTTTAAGGCTATATTATTATTCTTATTAAGTATGAAGCCTATAGAGAATAACGATAGGGGTTGACTTGAATAATATTTATACCTTCTATGTGTTTGGAAAGCTATATGTATACCATTTGTATGAAGTGTTTTTTTTTTTTTAAAGTCATGTAATGTAATGCTATCGTAATACCATTGCGGCTGAATAAAAAAATATTTTAAAAAAAGGAATACAAAAAAGCTAAAAAATGGCTGCATCATTAAGGGTTAATGACATACACTGGTGGCACAGATTTACTTTACACGGTCCGTTGCGATACAGCGGCACGTTCTCTGGCTGATTCGGGTTCAGCGGGATTCATCAAGGCTAGTTCCTCCCCGTCCACCCAGGTTGGCGCTGCTGCGCTGACAAGCATCTGAACGCGCTTGAGCTGCCACCGCGGCATGACCAAGGAGGTAAGGCGTCCCAAGCGACACATTTCTTTTTTTAAATGCTGCGTTTTTTTTTCGAATCCGCGGGTTTTAGCGCGGCCACGCCCCCTGATTCCGTCGCGTGCCATGCAGGCGCGATGGCCACACTCAGATCGAGTGCGCCAAAATCCCGGCGCAAGTACAGGGGAAACGGCGCAAATCGGAATATTCGGGTACACATTGGGAAAACGCGAATCGGGCCATCAGTAGATGACCCACTGTGTTGGGGTTTATCAGGAACCTGGCGTGAGACCAAAAGGATAAGAACTCGTTTACTCATGCATAAATGCTATCTACTTGCAGCTGTGTGATATACAGTATCAAAAATCTGTGCCAGAATACAAAGCATTTATAGTATATTGATCAGACTCTGCTGAATCGATTGTGGATCTGTAGTAAAGTTAATTTAAGAAATTTTACAATGAAATCTTTATTACAATTGCTATCACCTGGCTGAAACGATGTGGTTATGCCTGATTTTAATCCCAGCATATGAACCAACAGATGTTATTTTGTAAGAATTGATTACAAGCTTTCCGCATGTTGTAGATTCCTCAATTTGGCACATTAATCCCGATAACTAGAGTGAATATGAACCATAATACTCATACATTAAGTGCATGTTGTAATAAAGGAACGTTTCCAATTGTATATTAAGTGTAACAAGATAATTCTAGAAGCAGAACTAAAACATCTATATTGAGCTGACAGATAATTAGGTGCCATGAAGAACAGATTACAGTATACATTTGATGATTTGTCAACTCCTAACTAACTTTTTTTCCCATGCTGAAGACACAGAGTAACTGTACCCACCAAGGAAACAAGTCATGATGAGTGAGCGAAAAATTATAAAATTAGTCTTATCAAGTGCAGCCATGCCAATACCTTTGAAAGAATAATACAGTAGATAAAAACCAAAAAAAGCACGCAGCAAAACGCAAAGCAATATAAAAGACGCTTCCTTTCTAACACGTCTCTGCTAAACAAACTGAAGCCAACAATTATTTTGGAACAGCTGCATGAAAGGGTTAAAGGGAACATTTTTATTCATCTTACATTCGTTTACAGAACTTTTACCAGAATTGGGAACAGATGGACACAGTTGTTTTAGAAAGGAAGCATGAAAATGAGTGCAATCTATGCGAGCCTTTTGTTGCACACAAGCATTTTTTTTTTTAACAAAAGTGGTTGGGTGGGAAGGGAAACAAGGAAGTTACGTGGTAGGATGTCTAGCCAACCCAAATGTACCTATGCCCTAATAGCACTGGTTTGAGCTGGAAATTTGTGTCAACCACTGGACTGATATTGACATGCAATTCTGTTACTGAGCCAGAATTACGCGAAGAAACGTGCTAGGTCTTAATACAGCAGCACCAATTCGATTTGTTCATTTTCCTGCTGACTCTTAGATATCGTACCTTTCACGGAACAAAGTTTCCTTACTCAGATAAATATCATGTGTGTTTGACATCGCTTGGTTAAAGTCTTCGTCCCAGCTTCTTTCATGTTTTTGCTGTTTCTGAGTCTGCTTCCTTGTTGGCATAGCTAACTGTGCTGAGCGGTGATACTGACCTTCTTTATTTTGTTTTTTAGGTCTATCAATAGGGAAGGGACCATTCATTGTGATGTCCGACATCATCTTAAATAAAATGTGCAAAAAGGCAGGGTATTGGGGGGCTTTAAGGGTTTTAGGGTTCACTGTCTGATTCTTGCCTCCCTGAGTCCAAGTGGTAACGAATTACAATGGGTTATTCACTTAAAGGGGTTTTGTCACAATTTTTTGTTTAACATGCATACTTTAAAATAATTCTATTGACGACTTACACCCCCCCTCTTTTTCATGCAATGGCGATCCATAGCATCTGTTTAAGAAATAAAGGGTATCTTACCACTCCCTTCTTCTTTAGTATATAGATCCTGTTGGTGTAGTCAGGAGTCACTCGTCCCAAGTCAACATTCTGTGCGCAAACATTATAGGGGCACGATGTAGATAACTCGGTCATTCGCGATAAAGTGGGGGTTATCGTCGGATTAGGTTTTCGACTATACATAAGGTAGTGCGTTCAGAGTGTCCCCAAAATAGAAATAAGAAGTAGGAAGATGTAAGCACCATTTTGTATTCACCAACCTACAGGCTCATTCAAACAGAAATAACAAAATATGTGGGAGAAGCCATGTGAACAGTAAGAAGCCAAGTTACATATTAATATTTCCCATTTTTATATAGATATATAGATATAGTTGATATAGATACGATAGATACACCACCAGCCACTTTATTAGGTACACCTGTCCAAATGCTGCAACATTAATTTCGAATTTTCTAGCCAATCACTTGGCGGCATTAGGACATGTAGACATGGTCAAGGAAATACCTTGCAGTTCATACGAGCATCCGTATTGGGAAGAGAAAAGGTGATTGGAGTGCCTTTGAATGTGGCAGGGTTGTTGGTTCCCCGAAGGGCTGGTCTGAGTTGGTCTGAGCTATTCAGAAAAGCTGATCTACTGGGTTTTTCCGCACAACCATCCTAGGTGTTACAAAGACTGGTCAGCCCCGAAAAAGCAAAAAACATCAGTGAGCGGCAGTTCTGATGGGAGGAAATCGCCGGTTGACTGATGACAGAGGTCAGAGGAGAATGGGCAGACTGGTTAGAGCTGATTAGAAAGGCAACAGTGACCAAATGCCCACCTAGTTCCAACCAAGGTAGGCAGAAGAGCATCTCTGAAGCACAGTACGTGCGAAACTTTGAGAACACCGACTGGGCTACAGAAGCAGAAAAGACCAGCACGGGTGCCATCGTTAAGCTAAGAACAGGAAACTGATGAGAAAAGTGCACAGCTCACCGACATTGAGCAGTAGAAGGGTCAGGCTGGCGGGTGGGATCCACTGGACCACTGCAGACGACTTTGAGACTCAAGCCACTACCTGGGACCCCGGAGTCTAAGTGGTACTCAGGTTTTCACAAGAGCCCGCCGCAAAGAGGGTGAGACAAGCTGCGACGTGGTACCACCAGTCGTTCCTCAAGGCGGAATTGTCGCAGCTGGCGGCCAATGGTGATGGGTTACTAAGACAGGCAATAAATCTAGTGGTCTAAGTCCAGCGCACCCGGGTAAGGGCCAGGCGGCCAGAGAGGACAACGCTACGGGGTTCAATCCGGCGGTCATGCAACTAGGAGGTCCAAGCAGAAGGGTACGGAAAAAAACAGAACAGAGACACGGTTTCGAGGACCAACCACCTGCGTAAACGGAAACAAGGAGCGGAGCTCAGGTAACATAGGAATAACACGGAGGAAACAGGAACAAATGGCGACACGGAACGCAGGACAAAGGAACGCAGCGCTAATCGACAGTGTCAAAGCTTTCCTCAGCGTGAGGCCACAAAACCCGGTCAGGGGCCTGCAAGGAAGAGGCAGGCTGCCAGAGCCAATTAATGGAGTGCTGGCCCTTTGAAATCTTGCAGAAGGACGGACAGCAGAAATCGAGACTCATAAGACAAGGCACACGTGTTTCCAATAGTATGGTCACTGGTGGTACCGCGGACCCAGAGCGTGGGTCAGCGGGCTCATCCGTGTGTCGGCCCAGAACCCCGCCAGCGCGCCGTCAGCGCGTCTCAACTGGCCCGGTCCCGGATCGCTTCACTCACGCGTCCGCGCGCGGCCCGACTGCTAGGGCCGCTATCGACGGATGCGGAGGGAAGCGACAACTGTGTGAGGCCACTCATTGGATGCAATCATGGTCAATATGCGACCAAAATCTCGAGAAGGCTTAACAGCTCACTTGTGAATATATGGCCACGAAGAATTGACGGCAGTTCTGAAGGTGAAAGGGTGGTCCCATCCCGTTACTAGCATGGTGTACCTATCAAGGATACGGTGAGTGTATATATCTATATCGTCTTTTTTTTCTTTTACTTGAAAATACTGGTCAACATTCTTTGTTGGTGGCTAATGTAATTTCTTTTTTTTTCACATGTTGACCTGCCCTGGGGTGGTTGTCCAATGAGGCTAGACCTGTTTCCTGATATGGTATATAACAGTGAATACCAATGCTCTCATGCAATCTAATTAGCCAAAAGAGTACAATGGGTACGAAAGTATTCAGACCCTTTAAATTTACTATTTGTTTCATTGAGCCAAGAAGATCAAAAAAAAATTTTTTTGGTTCCTAAGTACATTCTTTTGAGTTTTTGGGGAGTTGGGGGGGGTCCCATCAGAAGGTAGATATTTGCCAAATTATAAACAAGAAAAACGAAAATACAAATGGTTATTAAGTATTCAGACCCTTTGCTGGAACATCATATTTAAACTTCACAATGCTGCCAGTTCCTTATGGTTCTACGCCTTCATGGAGTCCAGCTCGTTTAAGTAACCTGATTTACTGATTAGGAAAGACGCACACAATCTGTATAAAGAAAGCTCAACAGTACATGTCACGAGCACACGATACCATAAGGTCTACGGGAAACTGCCAAAGAGCTAGAGACTGAATTGTGGCAAAGACACAGGTGTGGTCAAGGTTAGGAAAAGAATTCTGCAGGCACCTGAATGTTTCTTAAGCGCACATAATTCCTTAAATGAAAAGCAGTGTCGCGATGAGCACAACTCTCATCGACCTGGCCAAAATAGCATCATCAGCAGAAGAGCTGTTAAAGAAACAACCACAAGTTCACTGTGTACTGAGAGCAGAGATGCCGTAGAGAGATAGGATGAGAAAGTTCACAAAGTAAAATATCACTCCAGCTTCTCCACCCTGTAAGCATCAGTATGTTGCCTTGGGGGTGTTTTCCACGGCAGGGTCAGCCAGGACTCAAAAACTGGTTGCAAGTAAAGGAAAGATGAATGCAGCCAAGAAAGAGATATCCATGGATGAACAACTCACCTCAGAGTGCTCTTGACCCAGACCTGGGTGCAGAAGGTCACAACCCTTCAAAACAAGCCAATGACCTAAGCACAATTAGAGCAGATCTGGAGGAGCACTGTCGAAAATGATTGTCCACCTAACGTCACAATCCAACCTTAGGCAACTGAAAGAGTATCGCAAGGAAGAGGCAGAAGATCACCAAATCAAGGTCATGACAAAACTTCTTGACTATCCTTTCACCATAAGACTCATGCGCTTGTAAGTAGCTCAAAAGGTGATTATACTAATACGGAGTCAAAGTGTTGAATACTTATGACATGGGATACTTAAGGTTTTTCCAAAAGTATTACATCTCATTTTTTTCGGTCAAGAGGGGTGCAGAGTGTACATTATAGGCAAAAAAAACTGACTGATCCCTTACCAATTGGCCCCTGCAATTGAAACATTTCAAGGGGTCTGAATAATTTCAAACCACACTGATGTCTGATACGCAAGAAATAAGAAAGTTATTGGAACGAAAAAGCTGTTATATTTTGTTGTCAACTTTTTTACCATAATACTGTCACAAAAATAAATAGTAACAAAAGAGGGGACTATGATTGTAGGAATACAATGTAGTTTGATATAAACCATTAATTCCCCACACACTATAATTAATCATCCATGTTTGCTACTGGATGAAAAGCTTGACATTGGGCCCCCGAGTCTAAGTAAACAAAGGACCAGTTGGCAATAGTTTTATCTCTTAAATGTTGGTGCACGTAAATACAATTATCCACAACACGTCCCATAACCCTTTTACACCATATATTATTATGGAATAATTCCTATATGCTGTCACAGGGGAAAAAGTCCAGAACCACAAAGCTATAAGGACTTTGGGTCACACGTCTTATTGGGGTAAGATTGGGTAGGTGTTGATTTTTACAAATTTCATTAATAAAAAAAATTACATAGGTCAGCGATGCGCCAACTTAGGATTCCAGCCATGATCGGCTGATTTTTTTTTATATCTGTGCAGGTAATGCTGGCTTGAAAAACAACTTTGGAAACAAAGAAACAAATCAGAAACTGTTAAATTTTGTGTTGGAAAACAAAGCATATGCTTGGAAATCAAATTATGTATAGAAAAAGAAAGAAATGCATATTAAATGAATTATGTAATAATCTCAATTAAGAGATGCAGGGAAGTTTCTTCTAGGATATCTGCAGGGATAATGAAACGCCTCAAACCCAACAAGGCATATGGCCAGATATCGTGCTTCCGTTCACTAGCCTTTTGCTAGTAGATAAAAATAATAATTTCTTTTGTATGAAGGGGGAGGGCTGAAAGCATCGGCGGCTGACCACACCGCCCGGAACAAAAGCATGCAGCCGAGGGACCCAAGAAGGAGATCAGGAAGGGCAGCCGCGGTTGGGCGGCAGAGCAACAGGCGATGGAACAAGGAGAAGGGAGCGGGGCAAGGGCCGGCACGGTAGGAGGACAAACAAGGGACGGCGGGGTGCTAGGAACCCTTACAATGCATTTGACTCTGTACTTATTGATTGCAAATCGTTTATCGAATGATTTTTTTTTTGAACCACTACAGTGACAGCCTTCTTAAGAAACTTTTATTAAAGGTATGTACTCAAGGTGCATTGTGATCTCCATCACAGCACCTGCAGAAGGAATTTTAACAGGTTAATAACAAGCTATAGCGCCATAGGGGCACTCGTGAACTAGTCATAACAATAAATAAACACACAACGAAAGAAGTATGTTAGTGAATATACTGATGAGATATAATATCTATACATATGAATAGTATATGTATGCAGCAGCTACTTCAACAGAAGACTAAATAGGGCCAGGGGACATCCAGGACCTGGCCATCCACTTAAAGTACAAAGAAAAATGGCAGCACCACCGAGACGTGAAATGTGGAAAAAGTGAAACAGTTATTAACACAGGGTCAGATATATGTAATGTACTAATGGCCCAAGTCGTATATTATGGAAGAAATATATGGAATAAAAGTACTTGGGAGCACCTCCTAACAGGCGCTGCTTATAGAAAAGGTAGGGCCGGATTAAAGTATCGGGTTACGGAGGAATGTAGCCACAGAGTGGCACAATGATATAGTGTGAAGGTGGCATTAACAGGATCCCACAGGTGGCAGAAACATGGTGGCAGCAACATGGAAAGCCACAGAGAGGTCCAATGACAGAGTGGGGAAGTGGCCTCTGAAGCATCAGCAGCAGCAACAGGAGGCCACAAAGTGGCACAATGATAAGAGTGTGGAGGGGGCGGCAGCAGCAGGAGCCCGCAGGTGTCAGCAACATGGTGGCAGCAACAGCGAAAGCCACAAAGTGGCCACAAAGTCGCACTTGGGAGGGTGTAAGCCTGTAAGAAGAGGGTGTAATCCTGTACATCAGGCAGCGAATCAGGCAGCAAGTCGCTACTGTGGCCATGAATCAGCAGTGTGGCAGCAGTGCGAGGATGGGAGCCGAACGGCCGCGGGATACAAAA
>CM033649.1:40605086-40639003 GCA_019512145.1 Engystomops pustulosus
GTGGCAGCAGTGCGAGGATGGGAGCCGAACGGCCGCGGGATACAAAACCCGCTTCTCAGGTCCAAGTAAGCAGTGGCACAGAGGCAGCGGCATTAGTAGTCACTCTGTGCAGAGTGTTGAGTGCAGAGTGTTTCTCCATCTGCCTCCCACCATCTTTACCAGGGACTGGAATTGTCACACACCTCCACACTCATTGTCATTGTGCCACTTTCTGACCTCCTGCTGCTGCTGACGGCACTTCCACACTGTGCCACACTGTAACCTACCATGTTGCTGCCTGCTCCAGAATTTGTCATTCTGCCACTTTATGACCTCATGCTGCTGCTACCTCCACTACTTACAAAAATTTCACAAAAGCTCAAACCTTAACCTATTATGTAAAAGAAAAAACATTCGATAGGGGGGGGGGGGCGGCGCAGGGGAACACAGGTGAGAAAGTCCAAAAACACCTAAAGATTCAAAAGAAGAAAGAAGGTATATTGTTCACCGCATCAAACGTCTTTGCCGCTATTTATAGCGCAATCAAGCGCCAAGGTGAATTAGATTAAACGTACCTTCTTGATGGAAAAAGTGTGCTCGTGATTCCACGCTCTCACTCAGCCTTTCTCCGGTCTTGGCTGGACGAAAAAATCCGGATCGTGTTGTAACGGTGCGTGGGTAAAATCCTCCGACCAGAACTGCTGCCACCGTGTGGTGTGTCCACAATTGCGCGGCACTCGGTTCAGACAAGTTAAAAATAAGGCGTTAGTAGTTTAAAAATGACACGTGCGGTTTTTACCTCGCCCAACTCCGAGTTTGCCTCAACGGCTCTTCTGGGGTTCCGTGGAGGCGAACCACGCGGGAGTCGGGCGAGGAAAAAAACGAACGGCATTTTTAAATTACTAAAGGCCTTATTTTAACTTTTGTCTTGAACCGGATGGACCGCGAAATTTGTGGACACACCACACGGTGGCAGCAGGTCTGGTCGGAGGATTTTTAACCACGCACGGTAACAAACAACGATCCGGATTTTTCGTTCCGCAAGACCGGAGAAAGCTGAGTGAGAGCGATGGAATACTGAGCACACCTTTTTCCTCAAAGAAAAGGAACTGTTTATCTAACTTCACTCTTGGCGCTTGATGTGCGCTAATAAAGAGCGGGCAAGGACGTTGATGCGGTGAACAATATACTTCTTACCTCCACTATTTGTCTTTGAGCCAGACTGTGGCCTACCATGTTGCTACCACCTCCAGAATTTGTCATTGTGCCTCTCTCTGATCTCATTCTGCTGCCGCCATCTCCAGGCTCTGCATTCTGCCACATTGTGGCCTATGATGTTGCTACCACCTCCATTATTTGTCACCGTGTCACTCTCTGGCCTACTCATGCTGCTGCCAACTGACCGCTGTCTCCCTGGAACACCCTGTGATTTCCATAATGCTGTTTTCACCCTCAACCACTCTATCACGTTGCCACTATGTTTGGTTTTCCCCTTTATTACATCTGTCAGAAGGAATGTGAAGCTTCAGGATTGATAGCCAAAAGCAGGAGTGGACACATAACACAGAAGACATGCAAATATCCCATTTACTGGTCATCTCTGTTTTGGATCAACTCCTGTTTGTTTTTGGCTTTAGCAATACTGATGGATTATTGACCGATTGAAAGAGGAAATTGACGGACGAAATGAAGGGCATTATGATCAGTGACGTCAATGCAAAATTACTGCCTACACCCTCTCCACTCTTTTTGGGGGGTTCTACATGTATCTGTGTAGTACTCTATGGAATCATCTGATGCCAGTGTAAAAAGAGTGCACTCATTGTTGTTATAGCGGGATCTTGGCCCTCAGCTCAGTCCTTTCGAGCTGGCACAGATGGTACCTTGTCAGGCTGCATAGGCCGCTTCACTTATTTGTTCAAGTTGGCCCTTGTAAGTGCCCATGGAATTGAAGAGTGAAGCGATTCTAAGAGCATTGTTTGAAAACCAAACCATGTTCCCTATGCATATTTAAGCATTGCACAATGTTTTACAACTCCCTACAGGCTCTCAGCAGCCAGGAAGTACCTGTTTTTATTTGCCATGATTCTAAACGGGTCGAATCGAATTTTGTTGGAAAATTTGGCGAACTTTCCAAATAGAATTTTTGAAAAATCTCTACTCCAAGATAAAAGCATGGTGACAGTAAATATCAACCTCCAGTTGGCCACGCTCCCCATACAAAAAGTGAGGGACAAAGGTATCGCAGTTTTAGGCGATCTGGCAGGGGACGGAAAGGTAAAGAGTATGGCAGACATTATGAAAGAATTTGACATCCTCCCACAGTGACCATCCAAGTAGCACAATTAAGAGAGTTAGTGGCAACCAACAATATGCAAAACACCACCATCCCAACAGATTCATTCTTCATTTCTTTTTGACAAGAAGTTTAGGGGCTCTAGTAGCACACGAGCAATCTATGTACCAATGTCAGGGGGAAGGAGATCTCCAAAATAGTTCATATGCTGAACTGGGAGAAAGGCCTAGGAGAATCCTTCATGATTCTTCAACGGGAAGAAGCATTTAAATGGTCCAACAAGGCCTCCAGATGTGCAAATCTGACTTAAGTTCAGTCCAAAGTCCTCACCCGATGGTTCTATACATCCTCCTTTCTTGCAAGAGTTTTTCCAGGGTCATCAGATAGATGTAGGCGTAACTGTGGGCATAGAGGATCCCTAATCCACATTTTCTGGGAATGCCCGACCCTACAGCCTTTTTGGAGAGAATGCTTTGAAATAATTTCCTCGTTGCTGGAAACAAATGTCCCCCCAGAACCAGCAATAGCCATCTTGCTACTGAATATAAAGACGATCCCTCCCAGGAATAGGAAGTTGGTATTCCACATTCTCCAGGCTGCTAAGCTTTTGATAGCTATGCTTGGAAATCTCCTCCCCCCCCTACCCAAAAGAGCACTAATTGAAATGTTGGACCTACTTTGCCAATATGAAAAGGCATTTGCCCTCAGGCAAAGAAATATGACAGCAACCATGCAATGTGGGATCCGTGGTTAAACGAAGCGACAGGGGGACAGGCGTGACAGTTAATTTCGTATGATTACAGGATCAAGAGGTAAGAGTAATTATAATAATTATATAATCACTTTTCTCAGTTTAAGGCTATATTATTATTCTTATTAAGTATGAAGCCTATAGAGAATAACGATAGGGGTTGACTTGAATAATATTTATACCTTCTATGTGTTTGGAAAGCTATATGTATACCATTTGTATGAAGTGTTTTTTTTTTTTTAAAGTCATGTAATGTAATGCTATCGTAATACCATTGCGGCTGAATAAAAAAATATTTTAAAAAAAGGAATACAAAAAAGCTAAAAAATGGCTGCATCATTAAGGGTTAATGACATACACTGGTGGCACAGATTTACTTTACACGGTCCGTTGCGATACAGCGGCACGTTCTCTGGCTGATTCGGGTTCAGCGGGATTCATCAAGGCTAGTTCCTCCCCGTCCACCCAGGTTGGCGCTGCTGCGCTGACAAGCATCTGAACGCGCTTGAGCTGCCACCGCGGCATGACCAAGGAGGTAAGGCGTCCCAAGCGACACATTTCTTTTTTTAAATGCTGCGTTTTTTTTTCGAATCCGCGGGTTTTAGCGCGGCCACGCCCCCTGATTCCGTCGCGTGCCATGCAGGCGCGATGGCCACACTCAGATCGAGTGCGCCAAAATCCCGGCGCAAGTACAGGGGAAACGGCGCAAATCGGAATATTCGGGTACACATTGGGAAAACGCGAATCGGGCCATCAGTAGATGACCCACTGTGTTGGGGTTTATCAGGAACCTGGCGTGAGACCAAAAGGATAAGAACTCGTTTACTCATGCATAAATGCTATCTACTTGCAGCTGTGTGATATACAGTATCAAAAATCTGTGCCAGAATACAAAGCATTTATAGTATATTGATCAGACTCTGCTGAATCGATTGTGGATCTGTAGTAAAGTTAATTTAAGAAATTTTACAATGAAATCTTTATTACAATTGCTATCACCTGGCTGAAACGATGTGGTTATGCCTGATTTTAATCCCAGCATATGAACCAACAGATGTTATTTTGTAAGAATTGATTACAAGCTTTCCGCATGTTGTAGATTCCTCAATTTGGCACATTAATCCCGATAACTAGAGTGAATATGAACCATAATACTCATACATTAAGTGCATGTTGTAATAAAGGAACGTTTCCAATTGTATATTAAGTGTAACAAGATAATTCTAGAAGCAGAACTAAAACATCTATATTGAGCTGACAGATAATTAGGTGCCATGAAGAACAGATTACAGTATACATTTGATGATTTGTCAACTCCTAACTAACTTTTTTTCCCATGCTGAAGACACAGAGTAACTGTACCCACCAAGGAAACAAGTCATGATGAGTGAGCGAAAAATTATAAAATTAGTCTTATCAAGTGCAGCCATGCCAATACCTTTGAAAGAATAATACAGTAGATAAAAACCAAAAAAAGCACGCAGCAAAACGCAAAGCAATATAAAAGACGCTTCCTTTCTAACACGTCTCTGCTAAACAAACTGAAGCCAACAATTATTTTGGAACAGCTGCATGAAAGGGTTAAAGGGAACATTTTTATTCATCTTACATTCGTTTACAGAACTTTTACCAGAATTGGGAACAGATGGACACAGTTGTTTTAGAAAGGAAGCATGAAAATGAGTGCAATCTATGCGAGCCTTTTGTTGCACACAAGCATTTTTTTTTTTAACAAAAGTGGTTGGGTGGGAAGGGAAACAAGGAAGTTACGTGGTAGGATGTCTAGCCAACCCAAATGTACCTATGCCCTAATAGCACTGGTTTGAGCTGGAAATTTGTGTCAACCACTGGACTGATATTGACATGCAATTCTGTTACTGAGCCAGAATTACGCGAAGAAACGTGCTAGGTCTTAATACAGCAGCACCAATTCGATTTGTTCATTTTCCTGCTGACTCTTAGATATCGTACCTTTCACGGAACAAAGTTTCCTTACTCAGATAAATATCATGTGTGTTTGACATCGCTTGGTTAAAGTCTTCGTCCCAGCTTCTTTCATGTTTTTGCTGTTTCTGAGTCTGCTTCCTTGTTGGCATAGCTAACTGTGCTGAGCGGTGATACTGACCTTCTTTATTTTGTTTTTTAGGTCTATCAATAGGGAAGGGACCATTCATTGTGATGTCCGACATCATCTTAAATAAAATGTGCAAAAAGGCAGGGTATTGGGGGGCTTTAAGGGTTTTAGGGTTCACTGTCTGATTCTTGCCTCCCTGAGTCCAAGTGGTAACGAATTACAATGGGTTATTCACTTAAAGGGGTTTTGTCACAATTTTTTGTTTAACATGCATACTTTAAAATAATTCTATTGACGACTTACACCCCCCCTCTTTTTCATGCAATGGCGATCCATAGCATCTGTTTAAGAAATAAAGGGTATCTTACCACTCCCTTCTTCTTTAGTATATAGATCCTGTTGGTGTAGTCAGGAGTCACTCGTCCCAAGTCAACATTCTGTGCGCAAACATTATAGGGGCACGATGTAGATAACTCGGTCATTCGCGATAAAGTGGGGGTTATCGTCGGATTAGGTTTTCGACTATACATAAGGTAGTGCGTTCAGAGTGTCCCCAAAATAGAAATAAGAAGTAGGAAGATGTAAGCACCATTTTGTATTCACCAACCTACAGGCTCATTCAAACAGAAATAACAAAATATGTGGGAGAAGCCATGTGAACAGTAAGAAGCCAAGTTACATATTAATATTTCCCATTTTTATATAGATATATAGATATAGTTGATATAGATACGATAGATACACCACCAGCCACTTTATTAGGTACACCTGTCCAAATGCTGCAACATTAATTTCGAATTTTCTAGCCAATCACTTGGCGGCATTAGGACATGTAGACATGGTCAAGGAAATACCTTGCAGTTCATACGAGCATCCGTATTGGGAAGAGAAAAGGTGATTGGAGTGCCTTTGAATGTGGCAGGGTTGTTGGTTCCCCGAAGGGCTGGTCTGAGTTGGTCTGAGCTATTCAGAAAAGCTGATCTACTGGGTTTTTCCGCACAACCATCCTAGGTGTTACAAAGACTGGTCAGCCCCGAAAAAGCAAAAAACATCAGTGAGCGGCAGTTCTGATGGGAGGAAATCGCCGGTTGACTGATGACAGAGGTCAGAGGAGAATGGGCAGACTGGTTAGAGCTGATTAGAAAGGCAACAGTGACCAAATGCCCACCTAGTTCCAACCAAGGTAGGCAGAAGAGCATCTCTGAAGCACAGTACGTGCGAAACTTTGAGAACACCGACTGGGCTACAGAAGCAGAAAAGACCAGCACGGGTGCCATCGTTAAGCTAAGAACAGGAAACTGATGAGAAAAGTGCACAGCTCACCGACATTGAGCAGTAGAAGGGTCAGGCTGGCGGGTGGGATCCACTGGACCACTGCAGACGACTTTGAGACTCAAGCCACTACCTGGGACCCCGGAGTCTAAGTGGTACTCAGGTTTTCACAAGAGCCCGCCGCAAAGAGGGTGAGACAAGCTGCGACGTGGTACCACCAGTCGTTCCTCAAGGCGGAATTGTCGCAGCTGGCGGCCAATGGTGATGGGTTACTAAGACAGGCAATAAATCTAGTGGTCTAAGTCCAGCGCACCCGGGTAAGGGCCAGGCGGCCAGAGAGGACAACGCTACGGGGTTCAATCCGGCGGTCATGCAACTAGGAGGTCCAAGCAGAAGGGTACGGAAAAAAACAGAACAGAGACACGGTTTCGAGGACCAACCACCTGCGTAAACGGAAACAAGGAGCGGAGCTCAGGTAACATAGGAATAACACGGAGGAAACAGGAACAAATGGCGACACGGAACGCAGGACAAAGGAACGCAGCGCTAATCGACAGTGTCAAAGCTTTCCTCAGCGTGAGGCCACAAAACCCGGTCAGGGGCCTGCAAGGAAGAGGCAGGCTGCCAGAGCCAATTAATGGAGTGCTGGCCCTTTGAAATCTTGCAGAAGGACGGACAGCAGAAATCGAGACTCATAAGACAAGGCACACGTGTTTCCAATAGTATGGTCACTGGTGGTACCGCGGACCCAGAGCGTGGGTCAGCGGGCTCATCCGTGTGTCGGCCCAGAACCCCGCCAGCGCGCCGTCAGCGCGTCTCAACTGGCCCGGTCCCGGATCGCTTCACTCACGCGTCCGCGCGCGGCCCGACTGCTAGGGCCGCTATCGACGGATGCGGAGGGAAGCGACAACTGTGTGAGGCCACTCATTGGATGCAATCATGGTCAATATGCGACCAAAATCTCGAGAAGGCTTAACAGCTCACTTGTGAATATATGGCCACGAAGAATTGACGGCAGTTCTGAAGGTGAAAGGGTGGTCCCATCCCGTTACTAGCATGGTGTACCTATCAAGGATACGGTGAGTGTATATATCTATATCGTCTTTTTTTTCTTTTACTTGAAAATACTGGTCAACATTCTTTGTTGGTGGCTAATGTAATTTCTTTTTTTTTCACATGTTGACCTGCCCTGGGGTGGTTGTCCAATGAGGCTAGACCTGTTTCCTGATATGGTATATAACAGTGAATACCAATGCTCTCATGCAATCTAATTAGCCAAAAGAGTACAATGGGTACGAAAGTATTCAGACCCTTTAAATTTACTATTTGTTTCATTGAGCCAAGAAGATCAAAAAAAAATTTTTTTGGTTCCTAAGTACATTCTTTTGAGTTTTTGGGGAGTTGGGGGGGGTCCCATCAGAAGGTAGATATTTGCCAAATTATAAACAAGAAAAACGAAAATACAAATGGTTATTAAGTATTCAGACCCTTTGCTGGAACATCATATTTAAACTTCACAATGCTGCCAGTTCCTTATGGTTCTACGCCTTCATGGAGTCCAGCTCGTTTAAGTAACCTGATTTACTGATTAGGAAAGACGCACACAATCTGTATAAAGAAAGCTCAACAGTACATGTCACGAGCACACGATACCATAAGGTCTACGGGAAACTGCCAAAGAGCTAGAGACTGAATTGTGGCAAAGACACAGGTGTGGTCAAGGTTAGGAAAAGAATTCTGCAGGCACCTGAATGTTTCTTAAGCGCACATAATTCCTTAAATGAAAAGCAGTGTCGCGATGAGCACAACTCTCATCGACCTGGCCAAAATAGCATCATCAGCAGAAGAGCTGTTAAAGAAACAACCACAAGTTCACTGTGTACTGAGAGCAGAGATGCCGTAGAGAGATAGGATGAGAAAGTTCACAAAGTAAAATATCACTCCAGCTTCTCCACCCTGTAAGCATCAGTATGTTGCCTTGGGGGTGTTTTCCACGGCAGGGTCAGCCAGGACTCAAAAACTGGTTGCAAGTAAAGGAAAGATGAATGCAGCCAAGAAAGAGATATCCATGGATGAACAACTCACCTCAGAGTGCTCTTGACCCAGACCTGGGTGCAGAAGGTCACAACCCTTCAAAACAAGCCAATGACCTAAGCACAATTAGAGCAGATCTGGAGGAGCACTGTCGAAAATGATTGTCCACCTAACGTCACAATCCAACCTTAGGCAACTGAAAGAGTATCGCAAGGAAGAGGCAGAAGATCACCAAATCAAGGTCATGACAAAACTTCTTGACTATCCTTTCACCATAAGACTCATGCGCTTGTAAGTAGCTCAAAAGGTGATTATACTAATACGGAGTCAAAGTGTTGAATACTTATGACATGGGATACTTAAGGTTTTTCCAAAAGTATTACATCTCATTTTTTTCGGTCAAGAGGGGTGCAGAGTGTACATTATAGGCAAAAAAAACTGACTGATCCCTTACCAATTGGCCCCTGCAATTGAAACATTTCAAGGGGTCTGAATAATTTCAAACCACACTGATGTCTGATACGCAAGAAATAAGAAAGTTATTGGAACGAAAAAGCTGTTATATTTTGTTGTCAACTTTTTTACCATAATACTGTCACAAAAATAAATAGTAACAAAAGAGGGGACTATGATTGTAGGAATACAATGTAGTTTGATATAAACCATTAATTCCCCACACACTATAATTAATCATCCATGTTTGCTACTGGATGAAAAGCTTGACATTGGGCCCCCGAGTCTAAGTAAACAAAGGACCAGTTGGCAATAGTTTTATCTCTTAAATGTTGGTGCACGTAAATACAATTATCCACAACACGTCCCATAACCCTTTTACACCATATATTATTATGGAATAATTCCTATATGCTGTCACAGGGGAAAAAGTCCAGAACCACAAAGCTATAAGGACTTTGGGTCACACGTCTTATTGGGGTAAGATTGGGTAGGTGTTGATTTTTACAAATTTCATTAATAAAAAAAATTACATAGGTCAGCGATGCGCCAACTTAGGATTCCAGCCATGATCGGCTGATTTTTTTTTATATCTGTGCAGGTAATGCTGGCTTGAAAAACAACTTTGGAAACAAAGAAACAAATCAGAAACTGTTAAATTTTGTGTTGGAAAACAAAGCATATGCTTGGAAATCAAATTATGTATAGAAAAAGAAAGAAATGCATATTAAATGAATTATGTAATAATCTCAATTAAGAGATGCAGGGAAGTTTCTTCTAGGATATCTGCAGGGATAATGAAACGCCTCAAACCCAACAAGGCATATGGCCAGATATCGTGCTTCCGTTCACTAGCCTTTTGCTAGTAGATAAAAATAATAATTTCTTTTGTATGAAGGGGGAGGGCTGAAAGCATCGGCGGCTGACCACACCGCCCGGAACAAAAGCATGCAGCCGAGGGACCCAAGAAGGAGATCAGGAAGGGCAGCCGCGGTTGGGCGGCAGAGCAACAGGCGATGGAACAAGGAGAAGGGAGCGGGGCAAGGGCCGGCACGGTAGGAGGACAAACAAGGGACGGCGGGGTGCTAGGAACCCTTACAATGCATTTGACTCTGTACTTATTGATTGCAAATCGTTTATCGAATGATTTTTTTTTTGAACCACTACAGTGACAGCCTTCTTAAGAAACTTTTATTAAAGGTATGTACTCAAGGTGCATTGTGATCTCCATCACAGCACCTGCAGAAGGAATTTTAACAGGTTAATAACAAGCTATAGCGCCATAGGGGCACTCGTGAACTAGTCATAACAATAAATAAACACACAACGAAAGAAGTATGTTAGTGAATATACTGATGAGATATAATATCTATACATATGAATAGTATATGTATGCAGCAGCTACTTCAACAGAAGACTAAATAGGGCCAGGGGACATCCAGGACCTGGCCATCCACTTAAAGTACAAAGAAAAATGGCAGCACCACCGAGACGTGAAATGTGGAAAAAGTGAAACAGTTATTAACACAGGGTCAGATATATGTAATGTACTAATGGCCCAAGTCGTATATTATGGAAGAAATATATGGAATAAAAGTACTTGGGAGCACCTCCTAACAGGCGCTGCTTATAGAAAAGGTAGGGCCGGATTAAAGTATCGGGTTACGGAGGAATGTAAAAGTCATGTAATTGTAATGCTATCGTAATGACATTGCGGCTGAATAAAAAATATTTAAAAAAAAAGGAATACAAAAAAAGCTACAAAATGGCTGCATCATTAAGGGGTTAATGACATACACTGGGGCAGATTTACTTACCCAGTCCGTTCGCGATCCGGCGGCACGTTCTCTGCGCTGGATTCGGGTCCAGCCGGGATTCATCAAGGTAGTTCCTCCGCCGTCCACCAGGTGGCGCTGCTGCGCTGAAAAGCATCTGAACGCGCTGGAGTTCACCGGGCCTGACCAAGTGAAGGTAAGCGCGTCCCAAGCGACACATTTCTTTTTTTAAATGCTGCGTTTTTTTTCGAATCCGTCGGGTTTTCGCGCGGCCACGCCCCCTGATTTCCGTCGCGTGCATGCCGGCGCCGATGCGCCACAATCCGCTCTCACATGCGCAAATCGGAAATATTCGGGTAACGCGTTGGGAAAACGCGAATCGGGCCATCAGTAGATGACCCACTGTGTTGGGGTTTATCAGGAACCTGGCGTGAGACCAAAAGGATAAGAACTCGTTTACTCATGCATAAATGCTATCTACTTGCAGCTGTGTGATATACAGTATCAAAAATCTGTGCCAGAATACAAAGCATTTATAGTATATTGATCAGACTCTGCTGAATCGATTGTGGATCTGTAGTAAAGTTAATTTAAGAAATTTTACAATGAAATCTTTATTACAATTGCTATCACCTGGCTGAAACGATGTGGTTATGCCTGATTTTAATACCAGCATATGAACCAACAGATGTTATTCTTGTGAGAATTATACAAGCTTTCCTGCATGTTGGTAGATCCCTCTATATTTGCACATTAATCCCGTATTACTAGAGTGAATATGACTACTAACACTCTCTACATTAAGTTGCATGTTGTAATAAAGGAAACGTTTCCAATTGTATATTAGGTGTAACCAAGATAATTCTAGAAGCAGAACTAAAACATCTAGATCTGAAGCTGACAGATCATTAGGTGCTGAAGAACAGATTACAGTATTAACATTTTGATATTGTCAACTCCTAAACTATACTTTTTTCCATGCTGAAGACACAGAGTAATGTACCACCAAGGAAACAAGTCATGATGAGTGAGCTGAAAAATCTAAAATTAGTCTATCAAGTGCAGCCATTCAATACCTTTGAAAAGAATAATAAAGGAGATAAAAACCAAAAAGCAAGCAGCAAAAGAAAGCAAATAAAAACAGCTCCTTTATAACAAGTCTTCTGCATAAACAAATGAATCAACAATTATTTTGGAACAGCTGCATTAAAGGGAACATATTCATCTTCCATTCGTTTACAAGAATTTTACAGATATTGGGACAGATGGACACCAGTTTTTTTAGAAAGGAAGGCATGAAAATGATGCAATATCTGGCGTATGCCTTTTGTGCAACAAGCATTTTTTTTTTTTACAAAGCTCAGTAACAGAATTGCATGTCAATATCAGTCCAGTGGTTGACACAAATTTCCAGCTCAAACCAGTGCTATTAGGGCATAGGTACATTTGGGTTGGCTAGACATCCTACCACGTAACTTCCTTGTTTCCCTTCCCACCCAACCACTTTTGTTAAAAAAAAAAATGCTTGTGTGCAACAAAAGGCTCGCATAGATTGCACTCATTTTCATGCTTCCTTTCTAAAACAACTGTGTCCATCTGTTCCCAATTCTGGTAAAAGTTCTGTAAACGAATGTAAGATGAATAAAAATGTTCCCTTTAACCCTTTCATGCAGCTGTTCCAAAATAATTGTTGGCTTCAGTTTGTTTAGCAGAGACGTGTTAGAAAGGAAGCGTCTTTTATATTGCTTTGCGTTTTGCTGCGTGCTTTTTTTGGTTTTTATCTACTGTATTATTCTTTCAAAGGTATTGGCATGGCTGCACTTGATAAGACTAATTTTATAATTTTTCGCTCACTCATCATGACTTGTTTCCTTGGTGGGTACAGTTACTCTGTGTCTTCAGCATGGGAAAAAAAGTTAGTTAGGAGTTGACAAATCATCAAATGTATACTGTAATCTGTTCTTCATGGCACCTAATTATCTGTCAGCTCAATATAGATGTTTTAGTTCTGCTTCTAGAATTATCTTGTTACACTTAATATACAATTGGAAACGTTCCTTTATTACAACATGCACTTAATGTATGAGTATTATGGTTCATATTCACTCTAGTTATCGGGATTAATGTGCCAAATTGAGGAATCTACAACATGCGGAAAGCTTGTAATCAATTCTTACAAAATAACATCTGTTGGTTCATATGCTGGGATTAAAATCAGGCATAACCACATCGTTTCAGCCAGGTGATAGCAATTGTAATAAAGATTTCATTGTAAAATTTCTTAAATTAACTTTACTACAGATCCACAATCGATTCAGCAGAGTCTGATCAATATACTATAAATGCTTTGTATTCTGGCACAGATTTTTGATACTGTATATCACACAGCTGCAAGTAGATAGCATTTATGCATGAGTAAACGAGTTCTTATCCTTTTGGTCTCACGCCAGGTTCCTGATAAACCCCAACACAGTGGGTCATCTACTGATGGCCCGATTCGCGTTTTCCCAATGTGTACCCGAATATTCCGATTTGCGCCGTTTCCCCTGTACTTGCGCCGGGATTTTGGCGCACTCGATCTGAGTGTGGCCATCGCGCCTGCATGGCACGCGACGGAATCAGGGGGCGTGGCCGCGCTAAAACCCGCGGATTCGAAAAAAAAACGCAGCATTTAAAAAAAGAAATGTGTCGCTTGGGACGCCTTACCTCCTTGGTCATGCCGCGGTGGCAGCTCAAGCGCGTTCAGATGCTTGTCAGCGCAGCAGCGCCAACCTGGGTGGACGGGGAGGAACTAGCCTTGATGAATCCCGCTGAACCCGAATCAGCCAGAGAACGTGCCGCTGTATCGCAACGGACCGTGTAAAGTAAATCTGTGCCACCAGTGTATGTCATTAACCCTTAATGATGCAGCCATTTTTTAGCTTTTTTGTATTCCTTTTTTTAAAATATTTTTTTATTCAGCCGCAATGGTATTACGATAGCATTACATTACATGACTTTAAAAAAAAAAAAACACTTCATACAAATGGTATACATATAGCTTTCCAAACACATAGAAGGTATAAATATTATTCAAGTCAACCCCTATCGTTATTCTCTATAGGCTTCATACTTAATAAGAATAATAATATAGCCTTAAACTGAGAAAAGTGATTATATAATTATTATAATTACTCTTACCTCTTGATCCTGTAATCATACGAAATTAACTGTCACGCCTGTCCCCCTGTCGCTTCGTTTAACCACGGATCCCACATTGCATGGTTGCTGGCATATTTTCTTTGCCTGAGGGCAAATGCCTTTTCATAAATTTGGCAAGTAGGGTCCAACATTTCATTAGTGCGTCTTTTGGTAGTGGGGGGAGGAGATTTCCAAGCATAGCTATCAAAGCTTAGTAGCCGGAGAAGTGGAATACCAACTTCCTATGTCCTGAGGGCTCGTCTTTATATTCAGTAGCAAGATGGCTATTGCTGTTTCTGGGGGGCCTTTGTTTTCTACTTTGTTTCCAGTCACCGAGGATTATTCAAAGCATTCTCTCCAAAAAGGCTGTAGGGTCTGGCTCCCCAGAAAATGTGGGTTAGGGACTCTATGCCCACATTACGCCTACATCTATCTGATTACCCGGAAAAACTCTTGCAAGAAAGGAGGATGTATAGACCCTCGGGTGAGGCCTTTGGACTGAACTTGGTCAGATTTGCCCATTGGAGAGCCTTGTTGGACATTTAAATGCTTCTTTCCCGTTGAAGAATCCTATAAGTTCTCCTATTCCTTCTCCCCGTTCCATAAATGAACTATTTTGGATATCTCCTTCCCCCTGACATTGCTACATAGATTGCGTGTGCTACTAAAGCCCCTAAATTCTTGTCACAAAGACAATGAAGAATGAATCTGTTGGGATGGTGGTGTTATTTGCCTATTGTTGGTTGTCCACTGACTCCCTTAAATTTGTGCTAACTTGGCATGGTCCTGTGGGATGATGTCAATTCTTTCATAATGTCCTGCCATACTCTTTACCTCCGTCCCCTGCCAGAATCTGCGCTAAAACTGCGATACCTTTGTCCCCTCACTTTTTTGTATGGAGCGTGGCCAACTTTAGTTGATATTTACTGTCACCATGCTTTTACTTGGAGTAGAGATTTTTCAAAATTCTATTTGGAAAGTTCGCCAAATTTCCAACAAATTCGATTCGACCCGTTTCGAATCAGGCAAATAAACAGGTAATTCCTGGCTGCTTAGAGCCTTTAGGGAGTTGTAAAACATTGTGCAATGCTTAAATTGCATAGGGAACATGGTTGGTTTTCAAACAATGCTCTTAAATCGCTTCACCTCTCCTTCACTTCCATGGCACTTACAAGGCCCCTTGAACACTAAGTGAAAGCGGCCTATGCAGCCTGACAATGTACCATCTGGTGTCAGGCTCGAAAGTACTGAGCTGATGGCAAGATACCGCGATAACAACAATGATTGCATTTTTTTTATCACTGGCATCAGATGATTTCATAGATTATACGACAGAACATGTATAACCCCCCCAAAAGAGTGGAGAGGGTGTAGCAGTAATTTTTGCATTGCGTCAACTGATCATAATGCCCTTCCTTTCGTCCGTAATTTCCTCTTTCAATCGGTCAAATAATCCATCGTATTGCTAAAGCCAAAAAACACACGATTGATCCAAAACAGAGATGACCAGTGAAATGGGATATTTGCCATGTCTTCTGTGTTCTGTGTCCACTCTGCTTTTGGGGCCTATCATCCTGAGCTTCACTTCCTCTGACATATTAATAAGGGGAAAAACCAAACATATGGCGACGTGATATAGTGGGGTAGGGTGAAAACAGCATTATGGAAATCACAGGTGTTCCAGGGAGACAGCGTTCGTTTGGCAGCAGCATATTAGCCAGAGAGTGACCGTTGACAATATGGCGTGGTAGCAACATCATAGGCCACGTGTGCAGACTGCATAGCCTTGTAGATGGCGGCAGCAGAATGAGATCAGAGATAAGTCACAATGACAAATTCTGGAGTTGGTAGTCAACATGGTTATGCCACAGTCTGCTCAAAGACAAATTGAGTAAGAAAGTATATTCGTCACCGCATCCACGTCCTTGCCCGCTCTTTATTAGCGCACATCAAGCGCCAAGAGTGAAGTTAGATAAACAGTTCCTTTTCTTTGAGGAAAAAGGTGTGCTCAGTATTCCATCGCTCTCACTCAGCTTTCTCCGGTCTTGCGGAACGAAAAATCCGGATCGTTGTTTGTTACCGTGCGTGGTTAAAAATCCTCCGACCAGACCTGCTGCCACCGTGTGGTGTGTCCACAAATTTCGCGGTCCATCCGGTTCAAGACAAAAGTTAAAATAAGGCCTTTAGTAATTTAAAAATGCCGTTCGTTTTTTTCCTCGCCCGACTCCCGCGTGGTTCGCCTCCACGGAACCCCAGAAGAGCCGTTGAGGCAAACTCGGAGTTGGGCGAGGTAAAAACCGCACGTGTCATTTTTAAACTACTAACGCCTTATTTTTAACTTGTCTGAACCGAGTGCCGCGCAATTGTGGACACACCACACGGTGGCAGCAGTTCTGGTCGGAGGATTTTACCCACGCACCGTTACAACACGATCCGGATTTTTTCGTCCAGCCAAGACCGGAGAAAGGCTGAGTGAGAGCGTGGAATCACGAGCACACTTTTTCCATCAAGAAGGTACGTTTAATCTAATTCACCTTGGCGCTTGATTGCGCTATAAATAGCGGCAAAGACGTTTGATGCGGTGAACAATATACCTTCTTTCTTCTTTTGAATCTTTAGGTGTTTTTGGACTTTCTCACCTGTTGTCCCCTGCGGCACGCCCCCCCCCCTATCGAATGTTTTTTCTTTTACAATAATAGGGTAAGGTTTGAGCGTTTGTTAAATTTTTGTAAGTAAGTGGAGGTAGCAGAGCAATGAGGTCATAAAGTTGGCAGAAATGACAAATTACTGGGCAATGCAGCAACATGGTAGTTAACCGTGTGGCACATGTGGAAGTGCCTCAGCAGCAGCAGAGGTCAGACAGTGGCACAATGACAATGAGTGTGGAGGTTGGTGACAATTCCGTCCGCTGTAAGATGGTGGGAGGCAGATTGAGAAACACTCTGCCCTCACACTCTGCACAGAGTGCTACTATGCGCTGCCTCTGTGCCACTGCTTACTTGACCTGAGAATCGGTTTGTTTCCCGCGGGCGCCGTTCGCTCCCATCCCGCACTGCTGCCAACTGCCGATTCATGGCCACAGTGCGACTTTGCTGCCCCTGATTTTCGCTGCTGATGTACAGGATTACAGCACCCTCTTACAGGCTTAACCCTCCCAGTGCGACTTTGTGGCCACTTTGTGGCTTCGCTGTTGCTGCCACACCAGTTGTTGCTGACAACCTGCGGGTCCTGCTGGCCTGCCGCCCACCTCCACACTCTAATATCATTGTGCCACGTTGTGCCATCCTGTTGCGAGCGGCTGAATGCTTCAGAGGCCACTTCCACAGCTTGTCATTGACCCTCTCTGTGGTTCCATGTTTTTTCTGCCAACCATGTTCCTGCCACCTGTGGGATCCTGTTGAGCCCCTTCACACTACATCCATTGTGCCACTCTGTGGCTTTCCATTTGCTCTGCCACATGTGGGCTCTGCTGCTGCTTCATGCCGCCACCTCCACACTCTGTCATTGGACGCACTCTGTGGCTTTCCATGTTGCTTCACCATGTTGCTGTCCACCCTGTGGTCTCCGTTGAAGCCCCCTTCACACTATATCCATGTGCCACTTCTTGGCTTTTCCAGTTGCTGCCACCATTTGCTGCCACCTGTAGGCTCCTGCTGCGCTTCTGCTGCAACCACCTCCCCACTCTTATCCTTGTGCCACTCTTTGGTGGCCTACCTTTTTCCGCCACCTCCTATTTTGTCCCTGTGCCACTCTCCCTGTCTCTCTGGGAAACACCTGGTGATTCCAATGCTGTCTTCACCTTCCACCACTCTATCACTTTGCCCACAGTTTCGTTTTTCGCCTTCATTTCATCTGTTTCAGAAGGAGAAAACTTCAGGATTGATAGCCAAAAGCGAGGGTTTTTGAGGGTTTTTTTGCATGCATTTTGAGTATTCTGAGTTCGGTATGTTGTACAAATTTTGCTAACTGAGTGACCGGAAGAGTGTCCTGTACCTAATATTGGTCCGTTTGATTGTTTTCCCAATTAGTAAGGCTTTAATATTGGTATTTAAATTAAATTTGTTATGTAGGTGGGGTGCTTTCCACTATGTTTTAATTCTAATTGGTTGTAAGAACTGCACTGAAATAATCGCAATGCTAGTTGATTGCTACCACTTGTGCGATTATTTAGCCCAATCGGCCCCCTCATGCCAGTGGGACGTGAAGGGTAGCACGGCCGGCCAGCGTTGGTGCACAGCCTGCCACCTCGCTGCAATCCAGCGACTTTTCACATGTATAGTGCCGTGTGCATATTTCTATGCCAACGCAGGGGCTGAATGGCATCTGATAATAGTACTCCCATTCCTTGGTTACAAGGTCAATCCCGAGAGGGCCATCACAACCTGCCGTTTATTCACATGAAAGAGATGAATGCAAAGAAATGTAAATTATGTAAATTCAATAAATTAATTTATATTAGTTCAGTAAATGCTTGACTTCCTTAATAGAACCTCGATGAACGCATTATATTCACTCTCTCCTGGTTTTCGTTTGGGAATTGTGTCCAACTATGATGGCACCCCTGTATAGTTTTAATACATGCTTTCCCTGAACCGAATCTCGCACGTCGTTCAATCCAGCCAACATAATGATTTCCTTTCTTACCCTCAGAAAATGGCCCCGTTAGTTAATTGCTTAAATTTCATAAAATTTTAATTACTGGTGCACAGGAGTCATTCGATGTCTAAGTACAGATGGCTCCCCCTTCTTTCCGCTTATATCGAAGAAAGCTTATATTATGTATTAAATTATATTCCCTCCTATTAATTAGTAGTTAGGATCCTTTAATTTTGGTTAAACTAGTACTGTGCTTTTCTTCTGCTTTTCCATGGCAGCAGCTTTTTCTCAATTTAAGAAAACCATCTCATTCTCTAATACATCTTTTTCATAAAGGTGTAAGGCATCTTATGCCCAGAGAACATATTAGGCACATATTTCAAGATCACTGAAATATGGTGCCTCAGTACAGGTAGTTCCCCCCGACTTAAGGACACCCGGCTACCGACGACCCCTATTACAACGAACATCTCTTCCCACTGTGACCGTCTGGTGGAACGCTCTGGTACTTTTCCTTCATTCCCAGGCTGCGATGATCAGCTGTTGGTCTCTCTATATTTATTGATAATGTCTTGTTCCCAATCCATTGTCACAGGGACAAATACATTTTTTCTGGAGTTTACAATTATCAATATATCAGTTCCCAAAATTACTACAAATCACTTAAGTCACAACCAAAACAAAAAAAATCTATTGTATGTACCTCGTACAGACTGCCAGTAATGCTTAGAATATATAAGAATAATAATATTCTTTATTTATATGCGCACAACAGATTCCGCAGCACGCACAAGCATGTCCAAACTGGTCCCGTCCCCATGGGGCTCACAATCTACACCTAACAGTGCTTTGAAGTGTGGAGAAACGGAGTACCCGAGGAAAAACCCACGCAAAACCCTGAGAGAATACAAACTCTTTGCAGATGTTGCACCTGGGTGGTATTCGAACCCAGGACACCAGTGCTGCAAGGCAGATGTGCACTCACTCAGCCAACGTGCCGCCCTTTTATTTCTATCACAGAAAACTTCGGTTTTTTTAGAGTTCGATATGGATTGGTCATAACTTAGAGCCATAGTCCCTTTGTCAATAGGGTTGATCTATAGATTTTGGTGTGTCTATATATGTAAAACTACGCCTAAAAATTGCTACACATTATTTTTGATTGGTAAATCTTGTTCAAAGCAATAGTAATAGGACGGACCGTTGGAATTATATAAATTTTCCATGTAGATCCGACAATTCTTTCCTTCATTTTCATGGTTCATTGTGATCATCTTGTACTGTTTCAAAAGCAGTTCATTGTAGCCTAGGGTTACAGTAACAGTAAATTAACCACAATTCAGAGGTCTGTTTGTACTAGGGATCGTCTGAAGTCAGGGGACTGCTTGTATATCATCTACAAACTTATATATCTGCTCATGTTTCAACCTCTTTTTTATTAATTGTTTTAAACCAAAAAATGTACCTCTTAACGACCACCATTTATACTGTTTACTGTGGAATTTAAGGTGCTTCTTTCTGATGCAACGCCGTTTCTAGAATAATATCATATGACTTGCATCTGCTGCTTCTGTGTTAAGACAACCAGCCCCATACTCGGATTAAAAAGCTTATCCTTGGGGGGGGTTTTTAACTCTTTATAGACCACGGTGTCGTTAAATTGGTTTTAACTCTTTAGACCCCAGGATTGAGCTCTGTGTCCTATTTGGCATCCTGAAGCTGTAATCCAAAAGGTGTCATGCCTCCTCATACCCACCCATCTCCCCTAATGACAGGGGCCGCGGCCGTTTCGGGGCAGCATATACCCCGTGCTATATGTGTGTCCCTTGTGGGAAAATAATCATAAAGAATTAAAGAATAAAATAAAATGATGTACAAATTTGAGTCTAAACAGTTTTAAAAACCCCAGTGCACAAAAATTGCCTAACCTCTTCAAAAAAAAAAGGAAAATTGATTCCCAATTGAAATTGTTTTTAACTCATTCAATTATAAATTATATAACGCACTAAAAAAAACCTGAAATGCCTTGTCATTAATGTGAAAACGGTGCTTGTGATGAGGGACTAAAGGTGAAAAAGATGTAAAAGTCTATTACGTGTCACCAATACCTTGCTATATTGCTATTTATACCGCGATTCCTTTTTCCTCTTGACTGGTTATCATCATAAATGATAATTGTTTTATTGCAAACATAACACATATACAATATATTTATTGCATCTATTCTATAGTGTCTATCAAGCCAGCAAGGCTGCTCCGTAGGATCTGGCACTATGCCTAGCCTCAAATAAGTGGTTTCAGTTTTCAATGGAAGGGCTTTCCCATAGATTTTTGCAATTGATTGCAAGACAGAATAAAGTAGTAAAAAAGTAATACACCTAATACTCTTGTATCATATTTATACTGTATTTAGGAAAGAATCTTTTTTAAAAAAACGGTATGAAATACTTAGTCAAGGTCCCCTGGTCTTTTTATCTGTTAAAATCAATATATTTTAACTCAACATCCTATCCACATAAAAAAATTCTGATTGTGTAAAGCTGAAGAAGTGTAAATAAGATCAACAATAGAGTAAGTCGGGCAACCCAACAGAATATCCTCTGTGGGATTGTTTTTCTCTTGAATATCTGGGGCCTGTTATACTATCATTAGTAGAGTGAGCGAACATACTCGTCGAGCTTATGCTCTGATCGAGCATTAGCGTACTCGTACGCTCGTTGCTCGGACGAGTATTGCGCCCGCCGATAAAAGGGCAGCTCCCGCCGTTTTGACTTTTTGGCGGCCAGAAACAGATCCATCACAATCCGGAACTCGCACTCCACCTCAGCAATGAGGTGGTCCCCTTACACTTAAATATGCAGTGGTTGGCTGGCCAGATCGGTGACCCTGTATAACTATCCGCTGCCCGCACTGCTGCCCTGGATCATCTCTGTCTGGATGCGCTAGGAGAGAGCTGCTGCTGCTCGGGAAAGCGTTAGGTGTTTCTATTAGCTTACTGTTTAGGCAGAGTGATTCTTAAGAAACCCAAACAGCCCTTCTTAGGGCTACAATACCGTTCTACTTTTTTTTTTTATTTGCATCTAGTTACCATTTTGTGAGACTTAGCAGGGGGACGTGCTAACCTGTTTGTGTTAGCTCTTATTGACACACATATCACCTCAAACCCCAAAGTGGGAAAATTTATTGGGGTTTAGTAGAATTAGGCACATCTGCCAGTTTCTTTTTTATTTTACGTTATTTTTTTTCAACTCAGCGTCATCTCTCTGGCATATTAGTGTGCGGTAATCCTTGGGCTAGAAAATAGCCATAGGAGAATCCAACCTCTTAATACTCCTCAGTAGCGTTATAATATATTTGATTTCTGGTGATCTGCTGGTGGCTGTACTTGCTGCAGTGCATCTTACTATCAATATTGGGGAGTCATTTGGAGTCAGACTTGGACCATCTGTGTTTTTAGTGACGCACATATCCATCGCAAAGACGAAGTGGGAAATTTATAGGGGCCCGGGTTTTATTCACTAGGCCACAGTCATGCCCATTTTCCTTTTTTATTTACGTTTATTTTTTTCATAACTCAGCGTCATCGCATCTGGCATAGTCAGTGTGCTGTTCATAACTTGGCTATAAATAGCCATAGGATCTACAAACGTCTTAATTACGCCTACAGTAGCTTATATTATTTGATTCCTGTTGAATCTGCTGGTGGGCTTACTTGCTGCGTGCATCTACTATCACATTGGGGATCATTGAGTCAACTTTCGACCACTGTGTTTAGGTGACGCACACTATCCATCGCAAAGAACCGAAGTGGGAAAATTTAGTAGGGCCGTGGGGTTGTTTTCAATTAGGCACAGTCTGCCATTTTCTTTTTATTTTACGTTTATTTTTTTCATAACTCAGCGTCACTCTCCAATCTGGCATAGTAGTGTGCTGTTATACTTGGCTAAAAATAGCATAGGAGAATACAAACGTCTTATTACGCCTACAGTAGCGTGATATATATTGATGTCCTGGTTGATCTTCTGGTGGCGTACTTTGCTGGCCGTGCATTACGATCAAATTGGGAGCAATTTGGAGTCAGACTTGCGACACTGTGTTTTCGTGACGCACATAGCCATCCAAAGACCGAGTGGGAAAAATTTATTAGGCGCCCGTGGTTGTATTTCAATTAGTCCCGTCCCGCCATTTCTTTTTATTTTAACACGTTTATTTTTTTCATAACTCAGCGTCATCATCATCTGGCATAGTAGTGTGCTGTAATACTTGCTAGAAAATAGCCATAGGAGAATACAAACGTCTTAATTTACGCCTACAGTACGTTATATATATTTTGATATTCTGGTGATCGCTGTGGCTGTACTTGCCTGCAGTTGCCTCTACTACAAATTGGGAGAAATGTGGAGTCAGACTTTGCGACCACTTTGTTTTATTGACGCACATATCCATCGCCAGACCGAAGTGGGGAAAATTTTTAGGGCCCGGGGTTGTATTTCACTAGGCACATCCTGGGGTCTGGCAGTCTGCCATTTCCTTTTTTATTTTACGTTTATTTTTTTCATAACTCAGCGTCATCTCATCTGGCCTAGTAGTGTGCGTTCATACTGCTTAAAAATAGGCCATAGGAGAATACAACTTCTTAATTACGACGCCTACAGTACGCGTTATATATATTTGATTCTGTTGATCTGCTGGTGGCTGTACTTGCTGCAGGTGCATCTAACTATCAAATTGGTAAGGAGCAATTTGGATCAGACTTGCTACAACTTTGGTTTTTAAGGTGACGCACTATCCATCATCCATCGCAAAGACCGAATTGGGAAAATTATTATGGCCCACTTGTTTTTGTATTTCAATTATGCACAGTCTGCCAGTTTCTTGTTATTTTACGTTTATTTTTTTTCATACCTCATCTCATCTCTCCATCTGCATAGTGTGTGCCTGTATACTTGGCTAAAAATGCAATAGGATAATACAAACGTCCTTAATTACGCCTACATTATCTTATAATATATATTTGATTTCTGTTGATCTGCTGCTGGTGGCTGTACTTGCTGCAGTGCATCTACTATCAATTGAGCATTTGGAGTCAACTATGCGCCACTGTTTTTAGTGACTCACATATCCATCGCAAAGACCGAATGGGAAAATTTATTAGGGGCCACGCCGGGGGTTGTTTCAATTAGGAGGCACAGCTGCCATTTCTTTTTATTTTACGTTATTTTTCATAACTCATCCTCAGGCGTCATCCGTCATCTGCATAGTAGGTGCTGTAATACTTGGCTAGAAATTAAGCCATAGAGAATACCAACGTCTTAATTACGCCACAGTAGCGTTATATATATTTGATTTCTTTCTGGTTGATCCTGCGGTGGCTGTACTTTCTGCAGTGGCATCTACTAGCAAATGGGACATTTGGATTCAGACCTTATGGCGACCACTGTGTTTTTAGGACTACCACATAACACAAACTCCATCGGCAAAGCCGAGTGGTAAATTTATTAGGCCCCCGGTGTTTGTAATTTTCAACTACAGCACATTCTGCCCTTTCCTTGTTTTTTTTACGTATTTTTTCATACCTCAGCGTCATCCTCCAACTGGCCTAGTGTGTGCTGTCATACTTAATACTTGGCAGAAAATAGCCTAGCAATAGAATAGCATCGTTTGGTTTTAAAACTCACAAAACACAACAAAAAAAAAAAAAGAAAAAAAGGGTGTTAAAAAAAAAAAAAAAAAAAAAATAAAAAAAAAATACATTTTATACTCCTCATTTTCCAAATGTTTAAAATAACAACAAAACTTACAACAAAACCCTAGGGTTTACCAAAAAGGTTAAGTTTTAAAAAAATTTTTACCCCGGGTCTAGGGTAGAGGCGAGGCGGGACGGTGGCGTCCAAACTACTTGCCGGTGTGGGGGTCAGAGGCCGTGTTCCTGGGGCGGGGGTGAGACACACCAAAAGAAAACACCACCTGCTTATGAAGGGAGCATGGGAACGCCGCAGAGCTAACACTCCCCTAGGTTCATGGCTTGAATTCCTCAGAATTACTGAAGAAAGTGCTAGTCTTAATACAGCAGCCCAATTGTATTTCATTTTCATGCTTACTCTTAGAGATCTGTCCCTTTCACCTGGAACAAAGTTCCTACTCAGATAAATATCATGTGTGTTTGACATCGCTTGTTAAAGTCTTCTTCCCAGCTCTATTCATGCTGTTTTGCTGTTTCTGAGCTCCTGCTTTCCTTGTCTTGCTAGCTAACTGTTGTGATCGGGACTACTGACCTTCCTTTTATTTTGTTTCGTGTCTACTCAATAGGAAAGGACCATCTTGGTGATTGTCCGACATCACTTAAAATAAACTGTGGCAAAAAGGCAGGGCTATTGGGGGGCTTTAAGGGTTTTAGGGTTCACTGTCTGTTCTTTCCTCCCTGAGTCCAGTGTCCCGAATACATGGGTTATTCACTTAAAGGGGTTTTGTCACAATTTTTTGTTTAACATGCATCACATAAAATAATTCTCTTGCCTCTTACACCCTCTTTTTCATGCAATGGCAGATCCATAGCATCTGCTTACATAAAAAGTGTACTTACCACTCCCTGCTTCTTTAATTCTATATCCTGGGTGTAGTCAGGAGTATTGTCCCAAGTAACAATTCTGTGCTGCAACATATAGGGGCAGATTTACTTACCCGGTCCATTCGCGATCCAGTGGCGGGTTCTCCGTCGAGGATTCAGGTTTTCCGACTATCCACTAAGGTAGTGCGTCCGATGTCCACCAAAACTAGAAATTAAGAAGTAGGAAGAGGTAAGCACCCTTTTGTTATCCACCAACCTACAGCTCATTAAACATAAAAACAAATATGTGGGACAAGCCATTGAACCTTAAATAAGCCAATTTCCCCTATAATATATATATATATATATATATATATATATATATATATATACACTCACCAGCCACTTTATTAGGTACACCTGTCCAACTGCTCGTTAACACTTAATTTCTAATCAGCCAATCACATGGCGGCATTTAGGCAATGTAGACATGGTCAAGACAATAGCCTGCAGCTCATACCGAGCATTCAGTATGGGGAAGAAGTGATTTGAGTGCCTTTGAACGTGGCATGGTTGTTGGTGCCAGAAGGGCTGGTCCTGAGTATTTCAGAACTGCTGTTCTACGGGGATTTGTCACGCACCAACCATCTCTAGTTTTACAAAGAATTGGTCCAAACAAGAAAAAAAACATCCATGAGCGGCAGTTCTGTGGGCGGAAATCCTTTTGATGCCAGAGGTCATGAGGAGAAATGGGCAGACTGGTTCGAGCTGATAGAAAGGCAACCAGTGCCTCAATCGCCACCCGTTAACAACCAAGGTAGGCAGAAGAGCATCTCTAAATGCACAGTACGTCGAACTTTGAGGCAGATGGGCTACAGCAGAATAAGAACCAGACAGACCCGGGTGCCACTCCTTTCAGCTAAAACGGAAACTGAGGCTACAATTTGCACAAGCTCATCGCGAAATTGGACAGTGAAGTGTCAGCTTGCGGGGTTGTGGATCCACTGGACCCCGGCGACATGACTCAAATCCACTACCTGGGACCGGAGTCTAAGTGTACCCAGTTTTTCACCAGAGCCCGCCGGCAAGCCGGTTAGCCAAGCTGCTACGTGGTACACCAGGTCGTTCCTCAGGGGCATGACTTATCTTGCAGTGGCGGCCAAGGTTTAGGTACAAACGGCAATCAATCTCGATCCGTGGTCAAGGTCCAGGCAGAGGGTCCAGGGCAGGCGGCAGAGAATGCAACTTTAGGTTCAATTCGGGGTCAGCAACAGGAGGTCCAGCAGAGGGTACGGGAACACGAACACAGCACGGAGGCACATGGTACACAAACGGACACAAGGAGGAGCTCAGGTACACAGGAAACACGGAGGGACACCGGAACGCAGGAGACACAGGAATGCAGGAGACACAGGAACGCAGGCTAATCGCAGTAAAGCTTTCTCTCAGCTGGTGAGGCACAAAGACCGCAGGCTTGCAGGAGAGGCAGGCTTATATAGATTTGGCAATATGGGCCAGCCGCCAACTAATGGCGCGTGGCCCTTTAAGATCTTGAGAGAGCCGCACGCGCGCCCTAGCGGTCGGGGACGCGCGTGTACCCGCGGAGGAAAGCGAGCCGGGAGCCGGGCCGGTGAGACGCGGTCTGGCGGCGCGCTGCGTCGCGCTGGCGGGGCTGGGCAGCACGGTTGAGCCCCGCGCCCCACGATATGGCGCGGGACCACCCTTGACAAGAAGATTGGAAAAACGTTGCCTGGTCCTGCTGATCTCGATTTCCTGGCTGTGCATTCGGATGGGAGGGTCAGAATTTGGCGTCAACAACAATGAAATCTGGATCCATCCTGCCTTGTAGCACGGTTCAGGCGGGTGGTGGTGGTGTCCTGGTGTGGGAATATTTTCTTGGCATCTTGGGCCCTCTTGGTACCATAGAGCATCGTTGCAACCCACAGCCTACCTGAGTATGGTGCTGACGCATGTCCATCCTTTATGACCACAATTTACCCAACATCTGATGTCTCTTTCAGCAGATAATGCGCCTGTTCATAAAGCTGGAAGCTCTCAGACTGGTTTCTTGAACATGACAATGAGTTTCACTGTACTCAATTGGCCTCCACAGGTCACCCAGATCTCAACATAGTGCATCTTTGGGATGTGTGGAACGGGAGTTTCGCATCATGGATGTGCAGCCGACAAATCTGCGGCAACTGTGTGATGCCATCATGTCAATATGGACCAAAATCTCTGAGGAATGCTTCCAGCTCCTTGTTGAATCTATGCCACGAAGAATTGAGGCAGTTCTGAAGGTAAAAGGGGGTCCAACCCGTTACTAGCATGGTGTACCTAATAAAGTATCCGGTGAGTGTATATATCTATATGTATTTTTTTCTTTCTATCTGAAAATATCTGGTACATTTCTTTTTTGGTGGCTAATGTAATCACATGTTGACCTGCCCTGTGGTGGTTGTCAAATGAGGCATGACCTGTTTCCCCTGATATGGTATATAACAGTGAATACCACGTGCTTCTAATGCCATTAATTAGAAAAGAAGTACAATGGGTACGAAATGTATTCAGACCCCTTTAAATTTTTACTATTTGTTTCATTAGAGCCAATTGATAAGATCAAAAAAAATCTTTTTTGGTTCACTAATGTACACTCTGACCCCATCAGAAATGTAGATATTTTTGCAAATTTATTAAACAAGAAAAACTGAAATATCAAATGGTTATAAGTATTCAGACCCTTTGCTGTAACACTCATATTTAACTCAAATGCTGTCCATTTCCTTCTGGTTCTACGCCTTCATTGGAGTCCAGCTATGTTTAAGTAACCTGATTTTACTTGATTAGGAAAGATGCACACCTATCTTTATAAGACAGCTCACAGTGCATGTCAGAGCACATGATAATCATAAGGTCTAAGGAACTGCCCAAGAGCTCAGAGACTGAATTGTGGCAAAGCACAGTTCTGGCCAAGGTTAGAAAAGAATTTCTGCAGCACTGAATGTTCCTAAGCGCACATAATCCTTAAATGGAAGCAGTTTGCGATGACCACAACTCTTCCTCGACCTGGCCAAAATATGCAATCATAGCAGAAGAGCTGTAAAGAAACAACCACAAGTTCACTGTGACTGAGCTCCAGAGATGCAGTAGGGAGATGGAGAAAGTTCCACAAAGTAAAATATCACTCCAGCCCTCCACCTGTCGGAGCTTTATGGCAGAGTATGACAATAGAAGCCTCCCTTTAGTGCAAGACATATTAAAACTGCTTATAGATGTGAAAAATTACATGAAGGACTCTCAGACTATGAGAAATAGGATTTTCTGGTCTGATGAGACAAACATTGAACTATTTGGTTTTAATTCTAAGCGGAATGTGGGGAGAAAACCAGGCACTGCTCATCACCTGCCAAATACAATCCCAACAGTGACACATGGTGATGGCAGTATGTTGCTATGGGGGTGTTTTTCCACTGCAGGGTCAGGACAACTGGTTGCAATTAAAGGAAAGATGAATGCAGCCAAGTACAAAGATATCCTGGCGAAGGTACACCTTCAAACAAGACAATGACCTTAAGCACAATTGAGCATCTCTGGAGAGACTTGAAAATGGTTGTCCACCAACGTTCACCATCCAACCTTAGGCAACTGAAGAGGATCTGCAAGGAAGAGGCAGAGGATCTCCAAATCCAGGTATGAAAAACTTCTTGCATCTTTCCCAATAAGACTCATGGCTGTAGTAGCTCAAAAGGTGATTCTACTCAATACGGAGCAAAGTGTCTGAATACTTATGACCATGTGATACTTAAGTTTTTCCAAAAGTATCTACATCTCATTTTTTTCTGTCAAGATGGGGTGCAGAGTGTACATTATAGAGCAAAAAAAACTTATCTGATCTTACCAATTGGCTGCAATGAAACAATTTCAAGGGGTCTGAATAATTTCCAAACCCACTGTATGTCTGATACAAGAAATAAGAAAGTTATTTGAAAGAAAAGATTTATATTTGTATGTCACTTTTTACCATAATACTGTCAAAAATAAATAGTAACAAAAGAGACTATGATTGTAGGAATACAATTTTAGTTTTATATAAATCCATTAATTTCCCCACACACTATAATTAATCATCATGGCTTTTTACTGGATGAAAAGCTTAGACCATTGGGCAGTCTCAGTAAACAAAGGACAGTTGGCAACTAGTTTTATTCTAAATAGTTTTTGCATTAAATACAATTCTCCCCACCACGTATTAACCCTCTCCCCATAATTATATGAATAATTCTATGCTGTCATAGTGGACAAAAGTCCAGAACCACAAAGCTATAATGACTATTGGGTCAAAGTCTTATTGGTGTAAGATTGGGGTCTGGTTGATTTTTAAAATTTCATTTAATAAAAAAAAATACATATGTCAGCGCTGCGCCACTTAGGATTCCAGCAGATCGGCTGATTTTTTTTTATATCTGTGCCAGGCTAATGATGGCTTGAAAATAACTTTGGAAACAAAGAACAAATCAGAAACTGTAATTTTGTGCTTGGAAAACAAAGCATATGCTTGGAAATAAAAATGTACTAGAAAAAGAAAAGAAATGCATATTAAATGAATTCTGTAATAATCTCAATTTACAGATATGCAGGGAAGTTTCTTTCTAGTATGCTGCAGGGTATGAAAGCCTCAAAGCAACAAAGGCATATGTGCCAGATTATCGGCTGCCTTCCTTTCACAGCCTTTTCTTAGTAGATAATACATAATTTCTTTTGTATGACGTGTGGATTGTTAAAGACAAATCTGCTTTTACCCACTGAACAACTCATCATCCCTATTGGACCATATAATGATCCAGTTAATGTCAGCCTCTTATTGCTTCATACAACATTCTTATTAAGATATAATTTATCTTTCATATGTCTGCAGTGTATTTTACCAAAACAAATCTAGCTTCTTGTGCATTTTTTCTGAACCTTCACATTGTATTTTACTTGTACTATTGATGAAATCGTTATCGACTGATTTTTTTTTTTTTAACCACTACAGTGAAGCAGCAACTTTTATTAAAGGTATTGTACCAAGTTGAATTGTTATCCTCCATCCACAGCACCTGCAGAAGGCATTTAACAGGTTAATAACAGCTATAGCTGCCATAGTGTCACTCGTCACTAGTCATAACAATAACTAGAAACACAAAGAAACAGTTATGTTAGTGCAATATATATATATATATATATATATATATATATATATATATATATATTGCAGCAGCACTCAACAAAAAGAATAAATATCGCTCAGGTGCACATCCCAGGACCTAGTCCATCCACATTCTAAGTAAAAGAAAAATGGCAGCACACCGAGACTTCAATGTGGAAAAAGTGAACCAGTTTATTCACACATGTGTCCATATATATGTAACTGTACTAAGGCCAAATGTAATGTATATTATGCTGAAGAAATATATGTGAATAAAAGTACTTGCGGAGCAACTCCTAACAAGGCTGTATAGAAAGGTCAGGGCAGGATTAAAGTATGGGGTTAGGAGGACTGTAGGGGGGCACACAGGGCACAAGCCCCAGGGCCCCCACCACTTTGCCCTTAAAGGGGCCCCCACCAACAGTGTATTTGGCTCGGGGCTCCCCGGGCTGAATCCCTCCAATATGCCCTGAATCAGTGTATGGCAGAGCAAGGGAACAGAGCAAGGGAACAGAGCAAGGGAACTCTGCTCTGCCAGAGACATTCAGAAGTAAACAATCAAATGATCAGATGTAAATAAAGATGACGTCACAGCGTGGCAACATCATGAAACCACCTGTAGCATGGCGCCGCCATCTTTTGTTTACATCCGATATCAGTGAGGGAAGGGAAGGAGGTTGGGGAATGCACATTGGGGGAATGAAGGAAAGTGAGTACAATTTTATTATTTTACCTATGACTGTATATAGTTATTATAGGGGGATTGTTTATATTTATTATAGAGGGGTGTTTATAGTTGTTATAGGGGGACTATATGCAGTTGATTATTATAGGGAGGCTGTATATAGTTATTATAGGGGGAATGTTTATAGTTATAGGGGGACTGTATATAGTTATTATAGGGGGACTGTATATAGTTATTATAGGGGGACTGTATGCAGTTATAGGGAGGCTGTATATAGTTATTGGGGGCTTTATATAGTTATTATAGGGGACTGTATTAAGTTATAGGGAGGCTGTTTATAGTTATAGTGGGACTTTATATAGTAATAATGGGGGACTGTATGAAGTTATTATAGGATCAGACAGTAGGTGTTCTCCTTAAGGAGACAATGCCAATTAAGGCCACCTTAAAGGCATGTGGAAACTTAAAGCCATAGATGCTCCACTAGGGAATCCCACATAATGTTTTTAGACTTTGCGTAGGTCATACTTGATGTTAAGGGGGCTGCCTTTCAAGGTAGCAAAAGGAGGTATTGTTTTCCATTTAACACCTTGGAAAACTTATTTGCATTCTTCCCTGAAGTTATTATATGGAGGCTACATATAGTTATAGGGGGTGTATATAGTTATTATAGGGGACTGTAAATAGTTATAGGGAGGCTGTCTATTGTTATTATAGGGAGGCTGTATATAGTTATTATAGGGGGCTTTATATAGTTAATGTTGAAGGACTGTATATAGATAATGTTGGGGGGCTGTATATAGTTATTTCCGGGGAGCTACACATAGTGATTACTGGGGGCTGTATATAGTGATTACTAGCAGAGCTGTATACAGGGATTACTGAGGGCTGTATATAGTGATTGCTGGGAGAGCTGTATTTAGTTATTGCTGGGGGCTGTATACAATGATTACTGGGGGCTGTATACAGTGATTAATAGGGGAGCTGTATATAATGATTGCTGGGGGTTGTATAGAGTGATTGATGGGGGAGCTGCATATAGTGACTGCTGGTAGAGCTGTATATAGTGGTGCTGGGGGAGCTGTATATAGTGATTGCTGGGGGGCTATATATAGTGATTACTGGGGGCTGTATATAGTGATGGATGGGGGAGCTGTATGTAGTGATTGTTGGGGGAGCTGTAAACAAGTAAAGACAAAAGATAGCGGCACTCACCCGGGAATCTTCTTTATTCAGCTTAATGCATAAGACAGGGAGGTGCAGCACAAGAAAGGCTTCGGCGACGGGCCGTTTCGCACACTCCTGCGCTTCGTCTAGCCGTATGAGGGACGCCGGTGGAGTCTGGGTTATAACCGTCCTCCCTCTGACGTCACTCATGGAAAAATCATGTGATCGAGGGAATCCATTGTGATCGGGAAACAGGGGGGGGGGGGTGGGGTGTGCAGAGGTAATAAATAGGCGCGTGCCGCACAGTGTACCAGGTCCCAGTTTACGGTAACCGCCGGCCGGTATGCAACATATCCAAGCCCGCATAGCGTTTATACAGAAAAACACAGGGAAAGACGTGAACAAGAAACGGCAAGTTACACAATAATCCTATTTAACAATCCACCATTAATTGGGCCTAATATATATCTTCTCTTATAGCATCTGTCGTAAATCTACAGAAACACTGCCATGGCATTTTTTAATCATTTAGTCCTACTGGACCTTCTCTTCTTCTGTCCTTGGAGATCCATCTAGCCTCGCACCAGAGGAGCTCTCTATGTCTATCTCCTCCATTGGTATTCACTGTTACCCTTTCTATCCCCGCAAAGGACAATGCATCAGGGTTACCTGCATGCACTGTATGTACATGTTGTATCAGTCTTGGGGAGCATTTTCCTGTGATAACTGAGCGATGGTGCTCCCTGAACCTAATGTAAAGAGGTCTAATGGTTTTGCCTATGTAGAATCATCTACATGGGCAAAAGACGACATAGACTACGTAATCAGTTTTGCAACTAATAAAGTGTTTCACAGTAGTTGTGACTCCTCCTATCTGGAGAGTCTTGTCCCTTAAATGAAATTTACAGAAGTTACAATGGTGGCATGGAAAATTACCTTGTGGAGTCGCTTTGTCTAACCATGTAGTTTTGTTGTCTCCAAATCTACTTCTGACAAGAAGGTTCTTAAGAGTGGGATTACGTCTGAAGGCCACCATAGGTCTATTGGCCGTGAGTGTTTTAAGCTCCGGGTCCCTTTCTAATATATTCCAGTTTTTCTGGATGGCCTTACGAATATTGTTCTCATTGGGTCCGAAGTCGAAGGTGAATGTAAATCTGTCCCTCTGATATTTCTTATTCCTATCCACTGGAGGTAAACATAGAAGCTTTCTATAGCAGGACAGCAAGCAGAGATCTAGAAAATTATGAGGAATTGATTCAGAAAGTATATTGGAAAATCATAGAACTTTTCCTTTTATAAACAATGTTAATTACAGTATTTGTTGAAAGTGGACAACCCCTTTAAGGGAATGAGTAGACAACAAAGACACTTTCTCAAACCTGGGGTTATTCATTCTAGAAAAAAAAAAGATGTTTATTGGAAATTGCAAATTCTTGAATGGGAAGTACAGAAATGTATCCAATTATATATTTACACCTAAGTCTGTAACAATAACAAGGAAACATCCACTATGCTTAGAGGAAAGACAGTTTCACCATCATCATAGACAGGGATTCATTTTCTATAAGTACAATGAGACTATGGATGTAAATGGATGAAACTACCTAAAGATGACCCTGACTGGCATTCTTGAAAGGAAAGAAAAAACAACATAGAAAATGGGAAAAAGATTCTGAAAGGAATTTCCCTACTATGGGCCAATTGGCATCAGCCACATGGGGTTTTTGCTTTCCTATAGATCAACACTTTAGGATTATAGGTTGGATGTTCTGATCTAATTTGATTATTATGCCCAGGCCCTCTGTTTCTTATTCTTTAGGCAGTATTCATATTATACCTAACTGTTTAAAACAAATGGTTTTTTGCACTTACAGAGCCTTATGTATCCTCTCTAGCTTTCATTATTGATGAAAAATCATA
>CM033649.1:40639110-40749688 GCA_019512145.1 Engystomops pustulosus
GAGCCTTATGTATCCTCTCTAGCTTTCATTATTGATGAAAAATCATACACTCATTGCTTTGCTTTATAGCATCTATGACACATTGATTTTCTGCTAACCAAACATACTCCTCTTTTATCCTGAATCTTACAGAGAGGCTGATTTGTCTTCTCTTTTGCAGAAAATTATTGTAAATGTGCTGTGTTTTCCCTGAATGTTCTCCACGGTTCAGCTCTGTTAAATGGACTTTGTTAAAGGGGTTGTCCACTTTCAGCAATTTATTGATATGGTTTTTGTAAGGAAACGTTATTTTCCAATGTACTTTCTGTATCAATTCCTCATGGTTTTCTAGATCTCTGCTTGTTGTCCTTCTATAGCAGTGATGGCAAACCTTTTAGATACAGAGTGCCCACACTACAACCAAAATCCACTTTTTTGTTGCAAAGTGCCAACATGACAATTTGGGCAGTAATTAGAGATGAGCGAACATGCTCGTCCGAGCTTGATGCTCGGTCGAGCATTAGGGTACTCGAAACTGCTCGTTACTCGGACGAATACTTCGCCCGCTCGAGAAAATGGCAGCTCCCGCCGTTTTGCTTTTTGGCGGCCAGAAACAGAGCCAATCACAAGCCAGGAGACTCTGCACTCCACCCAGCATGACGTGGTACCCTTACACGTCGATAGCAGTGGTTGGCTGGCCAGATCAGGTGACCCTGGGATAGACTAGCCGCTGGCCGCGCTGCTCGGATCATTCTGTCTCTGGATGCCGCTAGGGAGAGAGCTGCTGCTGGTCAGGGAAAGCGTTAGGGTGTTCTATTAGCTTACTGTTAGGCAGGAGTGATTCTCAAAGAACCCAACAGCCCTTCTTAGGGCTACAATAACGTTCTACTTTTTTTATTTTAATTTGCATCTTTTACCATTTTGTGAGGAATTAGCAGGGGGACTTGCTACCGTTGTGTTTAGCTCTTAGTGGCACACATATCCATAGCAAAGACCGAAGTGGGAAAATTCAGTAGGGGTTGGATTTCTATTAGGCAATAACTCAGTGTCATCTATGACACATTGATTTTCTGCTAACCAAACATACTCCTCTTTAATGTATCCTGAATCTTACAGAGAGGCTGATTTGTCTTCTCTTTTGCAGAAAATTATTGTAAATGTGCTGTGTTTTCCCTGAATGTTCTCCACGGTTCAGCTCTGTTAAATGGGCTTTGTTAAAGGGGTTGTCCACTTTCAGCAATTTATTGATATGGTTTTTGTAAGGAAACGTTATTTTCCAATGTACTTTCTGTATCAATTCCTCATGGTTTTCTAGATCTCTGCTTGTTGTCCTTCTATAGCAGTGATGGCAAACCTTTTAGATACAGAGTGCCCACACTACAACCAAAACCCACTTTTTTGTTGCAAAGTGCCAACATGACAATTTGGGCAGTAATCTATTGATCTCTGCTGTATCACAAGTTTCAATCATATTGGTGTCCTCAGTACACCAATACAATATAAAGCAGGAAACATTTGGATTGAAGCTTCCCTCCTGGGTCCCCTAAAGAGGAAGAATCAGGGGACCCAAAGCAGGAGCTCCAACGATAATCCATCTCTGTCCACACCTTCTCGCTCCTCCTGTAGTCTTGGCAGCCAAGTAGGTCTCACTTTAAAATAGCACTGAGTGTGGCACGTCTTAGAATGTCTTGGACTGCAGGAAGAAGCCTTGAGTCCTATCTGGTAAATTCTGTGCTGGGTGCCCACAGAAATGGCTCAGAGCGCCACCTCTGGAACCCGTGCCGTAGGTTCACCACCACTGTTCTATAGGAAGCTTCTAGGTTTACTTCTGCTGGATAGAAATCTATCCATGGTTATGTGATGGACCTGCAGGTGCATAAGTCATTATAATCACATGGCTCTGAATACTCTCTCTGATAAAATAAAAATAAAATGCAAAAATAGACACAGTGCTATTAACTCCTACACCACCCATAACTGGTGACCATTCCAAGTAGGAATCATTGACCACAACTCTCTGGATGCGATCCTTCAGCCAGTTCTCAATCCAATTGCAAATGATTTCTGCTACACAAATAGACCTTATTTTACCCATCAGGGATAAAATAAGGCATGAGAATGGCATGAGAATTCTCACTGGCGAGCACATATTCATTACCAGATTAATAAATGTGCTTACAATAAGGAATACAGTAGAGTAAAATAAAAGGGAATACAATAAAGAACAAAATACCTCTTACTAACTGGAGGAGAATCAATAAAATCCTGGACAGTTCTGCAAGTTGGATATCCTCTCCTGAGCCTGACCCGAGTGGATGCCGCCATGCTGTTTTGAAGAGCCCCCTAATCCCTTTATCATGTGAGAGGGGGCGGGGAATACATTTGTTTCAAGTTGTGAGTGGAAACATATGTCCAACATATTTCATATCTTCTCCCAAGGGTCTCGTAAAGGGTAAGGTATGCCCAACAAATTCCCAAGCATGAATCTACCAATCTAGCAATACCAAACACCACAATGAAATGTGGTCCAACTGTCCAATCCATATTTTCTTGGATTCCTGATTCTTAAGCTCTTTGCAATTCACCCCAGAAGTATTGGAAAATCCTGATCACACAATCATAGATAAGAAAATCCTGATCACACAATCATAGATAAGTAGTTGAAAATCTATTAACTGTGACTGGACAGGCTTTAAAATATAGTTTTTACATATTTCTAAGCTTCCATTTCTAAGACAACACATGGGAAAAGATGAAGATGATGGTTCTAGGTTTACATCAACTAACATTTGCTATTTACGGGACAGCGTAAGACAGAGGTGGGGCATTTGGCATTTGAGGAAGGGTGCACCAATGTTTCTTAAACGAAAACAGGATCCTTAGCCTTTTACATATTAAAATATACTATATATTGTTACCTCTAGACATGGGCCATTTGCTCCTATAGTTAGATCTAGCCAAGCTTAAAAGTATGGAATAAGAAACAATTTTAGTTAAATTCCACAGACAGGATCACAATGTACCGTAGGTTAAATAAAGAAAACAACTCAGGCTGCAAAATATTTTATTACGTCTTTCAGTTTCATTATACTGGTATCTATGGTAATAAAATATAAGATCACTCAGAAGTGATTGTCATAAAAAGCTATGCATAACAAACCACTCAAGATATACACAGCGGAGAGGGACACATTTCAAGTACTGGTTTCATCCAGAATAGATATACTGATAGATTGGCAAGTTCGTAAGGTACAATATGAGCCTGTTGGATTTTGCATTTTGTTGAAGGTACAGTGCAAAAAAATGAATGGTCTGCCTGGATCATTATTTAGCTGTCGCTGACCGTCTTCTATCATGACATTCAAAAAACTTTATTGCAATAAAAAGAAAACCTTGTCTCCAGAATTGCACATCTAATCTGCAGGAAGAAATTTTAAACACGTAAGAAGGGAACCAGTCATAATAAAAATGGTTGTTCTTTAACCCCTTAAGGACGCAGGGTTTTTCGCTCATTCTTTGCTCTCCACATTAAAAAATCCATAGATTTTTCTGTGTACAGAGCTGTGTGAGGGCTTATTTTGTGTGTAACAAATGTTACTTCACCATCAAATTATTTATTATTCCATGCCATGTACTGGGAAGCTGGAAAAAAATGCCAAATGTGGAAAAATTGGAAAAAAAAACATGTTCACGTCATGTTCTTGTAGGCTTAGTTTTTACGACTTTCACTGTGCCATCCAATAACACCTATACTTTATTCTTTGGTTTGCTACGATCATGGTGATACCAAATTTATATAGGTTTTATTGTGTTTTAATACATTTTCAAAATTAAATGAATGTGTACAAATCATCTTCTGACGCTAATAACTTTTCCATACTTTGGTGCAGGGAGCTGGGGGAGGTGTCATTTTTTGCTAAATGAGCCAACTAGAGATGAGCGAACACTAAAATGCTCGGGTACTCGTTATTCGAGACGAACTTTTCCCGATGCTCGAGTGCTCGTCTCGAATAACGAACCCCATTGAAGTCAATGGGAGACTCGAGCATTTTTCAAGGGGACCAAGGCTCTGCACAGGGAAGCTTGGCCAAACACCTGGGAACCTCAGAAAAGGATGGAAACGCAAATTATTTATTATTTCATGCCGTGTACTGGGAAGCTGGGAAAAAATGGCAAATGTGGAAAAATTGGAAAAAAAACATGTTCACGTCATGTTCTTGTAGGCTTAGTTTTTACGACTTTCACCGTGCCCTCCAATAACACCTCTACTTTATTCTTTGGTTTGCTACGATCGCGGTGATAACAAATTTATATAGGTTTTATTGTGTTTTAATACATTTTCAAAATTAAACGAATGTGTACAAATCATCTTTTGACGCTAATAACTTTTTCATACTTTGGTATACGGAGCTGGGGGTCAACGCTAAATGAGCCAACGTTTTCATTGCTACCATTTTGAGGACTGTGCAACATTTTGGTCACTTTTTATTCCATTTTTTATGTGAAGTAAAATAGTGTAAAAGTTGCGTTTTGGATATTTGGGCGCCATTTTCCATTATGGGGGTCACCGCCGGCAATAACCATTTTTATATTTTGATAGATCGGGCATTTTGGGATGCGGCATTACCTATTGTGTCTGTAACTTTTACTGTTTATTAAGTTTTATGTCAGTTCTAGGGAAAGGGGGTGATATGAACTTTTAGGTTTTTAACATTTTTAATTTTTTTTTTACAGTTTTTTTAGACCTTCTAGGGTACATTTACCCTAGATGGTATGATCATTCCTACCATATACTGCAATACTACTTTTATTGCGGTATAAGGCATTTCCGCGCAGTATACGTGCAGAAACCATGCAGCCTCGGTTCTAACGAAGACCCGAGGATGTCATATAGCAACCAATTGCCGTCCCCCGATGACGGGGGAGCGAAAATCAGATCCAAGATTGTGGCGCCCACACCAGAGGAGTTAACATCGGAGGAGTTAATAGCCGCGATCGGTGCAAGCAACGACCGCTGTAATTAGCTGTGGAGGTTTCTTGCAATATGCAACAACCCCCACCTGTGTATGAAGAGGACTCAGCCAGTGAGCCCTCTTCATACAACCCCCGCACCTCTGCACAGATTGTGCATTCAGATATTGTTGGAAATCATGCATGGAGGGCTATCCATCTCTAATAGAATTGAATCTGAAAACAGTTTGGGCAGTGTAACATCAGAAAAGGTCCATGAAACAGGACTTACATGGACAAGGGCTCCAATGTAAATAAGCCCCCACCCATAGCACCCATATGTATAAACTGTGTATATGTGTATATACTGTGTATATGTGTATATACTGTGTATGTGTATATACTGTGTATATATGTATATACTGTGTATATGTGTATATACTGTGTATGTGTGTGTATACTGTGTATATGTGTATATGTGTATATATGTATATACTGTTTATGTGTGTATATACTGTGTATGTGTGTATATACTGTGTATAATCACAAAAATAGGCAGCACTCCAAGACATCCAGCATTGGTGAAAAAAATGTTCATCTTTATTCCATGTTTAAAAAGTACAACAAAGTACAACGACATTTCGGCTCGCTAGGAGCCTTTTTCAAACATGGAATAAAGAAGAACATTTTTTTCACCTAATGCTGGACGTCTTGGAGTGCTGTTTGTATACGTGATTATATATTGTGTGTGCTGTTTGTCTTTTCCTTGAGTATATACTTTGTATATCTGTATATACTGTGTATATGTGTATATATGCATCTACTGTATTTATACACACACATATTTATATAAGCATATATATGTGCACATTTAAATATATGCACATATATGATGTATGTGTGTTTTTGCATATGCTGTGTATATGGTATGTATGTATATGCTCTGCATATATGTATATACTGATTGTGTGTGTGTGTATTTCCCATATGTGTGTATATGCTCTATATACTGAATGTGTGTGTGTATTTCCCGTATGTGTATATATATGCTGTATATACTGAATGTGTGTGTATTTGCTGTATGTGTGTATATTCTGTATGTATATGCAGCATGTGTGTACATGGCGTTTTTATACTGCATGTATGTGTATATATGGTCAGCGTATACTGTATGTGTGATAAGCCAATGAGTTTAGACCATTAATGTTTATACTTTGTTTCTGGTCGGTTTCATGGGAGGGGAGGAGCTGCTTGCTCCCTGTTCATAGGGGAAGAGGGTCATGTGTCAGTTAAATGTAGCAGAGATGGAAGGGCCAGTGAATCAGAGTCTCGCGCTGCTTCGTCTCACTGCTCCCTTCCCCTACCTGGTTATCAATTAGTATGAGCTCCGTGCAGAGAAGCTGTTAACCCTTAGTGCCCACACAGCACAGGCTATAGACTTGCATTACTAATGATTTTCTACCACTTTATTACATGTCGCTGCTCTCCAGTGAGGGAAGCTTGCCAGGCTGGTCACCATATACATCGTATGCGCCTTGTGCAGTGTTTGAGTGGATTTTACTTGTGGCAAAACTAAATGATTAATGTAAATTACTTTAAGAAGAACACAAGGGCATCAGGGAATGTGGGGCAGGCTAACTGGCTCACCTTGAGGGCATTAGACTGACAGATATTAGTCTTGGCCCACTTCGCTCTGAGAAAGAAGAAAAAAATGCCATAAACTTTGAATGGAACGGATATAAGCAGACACAAAATAGAAATTTTTTGGTTGTTTCAAAGGGGGAATCACATATTAATAATGGTTTTAAAAAATCACTTCGCTTTACAATTACTGTATACTTTCATATAAAATACTTGCTGTAGCCTCCAAAAACAAGTGGCTCTGCATCAAGTTGATGGATTTTAATATACATTTTTTTTTGTTTTCAAACTGTTTTATTGTTTTTTTTTAAAAAAATATATAAGATGTATCAGAAAACCTTTATAGCTTATGACAAACAAAATGTTCATAGATTGCAGACCAAACATGCATGGTAACAATGTAACTACATCTATGGTTGCTTGCATGGAGAGGATGGGGGAGAAAGGAAACTGTTACATCCAGGTATCATCAAGGTTGAAGCAGATGGCAAGTGTAGATTACATTCTTAGACAAAGAGTCTCATAAATTGAGGACCTCAAGAGCCGTGTGGATTGATTTCACAATTGGGGCATATAAATTTGCCACTGTGAAAGTATTTCCTGGGAAAATTGGGTATTTTGTCGTGTTCGGTCTTTATTGAAGCTATGCAATCCAGCTTTCCATTGATTCAAAGTTTCTGACAACCTGAATGACCAATAACTGTAATTGAGAGATAGTGAAGGAATGCGGAGGGCAAAGGGTTGAGTGCTTGCTAGCAAAAATTCAAGGCAGTATGCCATCATCATGAAGGCAGGGAGATCCAGGTCTGGGAAGCTATCATTTATGGGTATGATGCAAATGGAAACATAAACGTACCCCCATTGTTCCTAAATGCAGCAAGGCTTACCCCAGTAACCACTCGCGGTAACACCTAGGGTTAACGTACCCTAGGAGCTGAAAAAATTGTAAAAATAAAAAAGAAGTTAAAAATAATATATGATTAAAAAACCTAAAAACTCAAAAATTCATGATATAAAAACTCATCATCATGATATAAATATAAATAACAGTAAAAATCATAAATACCTCAGGTATAGCCGCGTTCAAAAATTCCCGATCTATCAAAAAATGATAACGGTTTCACTGCGTTTAACCAGTACGGGAAAGCACGCCCAAAGTCGAAAATGGCTTTTTTGCCATTTAAAAAAAAAAATGTAATTCTATAAAAAGTGATCAAAAAGGTCACACAGTCCTAAACCATAATAACATTGCTAAACGTCATAAAAATCTGCAAAATACCTCACCACCCTACATTCAAAGTATAAAAAAAAAATGTTATTAGCTCCAGAAAGATGAACAAAATCCCAAAAAAAGTTTGTACAGGAGGTTTAATTTTTACATGTATGAAAAAATTATAAAACCTCTATAAATTTGTATCCCCATAATCATACCGACCCAAAGAATAAAGTAGCATGTCATGTGTGCGTTAAGGAAAAATCCATAAAATTCCAAGCCCACAAGAAATACGGAACAAATGCGTTTTTTTAACAATTTCACTTATTCGGGAATTTTTTTCCCGCTTCCCAGTACATGCCATGGAATATTTAAATACCACATTTGAAGCGTAATGTATTATGCAGAAATAGCCATCACACAACCTGTACATGGAAAAATAAAAAAGTTACAGATTTTGAAGGTGGAGTGTGAAAAATTAAAAACGCAAACGAAAAAGGGCTGCGGCGTTAAAGGGGTTTTATAAACAGCTGTTACAGAGACTCAGATACTGAACCAATAAAGGGTTGGGCAGTCCACTAAACCATACAGACAGAAACAGCCTTATGAAAAATAAAACAATAAAATTGGGCAACTAACAATCCTGAAGCATGTAACCTAGAAAAAAGGTCAAAAGAGTCCTAATGGCTAGCAAGACATCAAAATACATGGGGAAATGGCGGAGCATCAGCGAGAAAGGGATTTTTTCCTTTGTTCTGGGCTTTAGGGAGGACTGGATTCCTGACCATTCCAGATGGTAAACATCTTTTGGTGAGAGAGGTAGTCGGAGGGGATGTTGAGAGGTGGAATCTACCAGCTTCTCAAATGCCCATTTTGGTCTGATATGACTGGGATGATGATGCTGCTTCTTTGTAGTTGAGACGAATCCTGAAGGGATTTAAGCCAACAAAGTGGATCTTCTCAGTTTATACAGAAGAGGGCTTCAGTAGCCTCCGTGTAGGTTTCATAATTAATAGAAGATATCCTTTGCTCCTTTCAATGTTGGCTTGTTGTGTTTATATATGACAGCACACTTAAGATGACATCATGCCGCGGGTTGTAGCTTAGCCCTGATGATGCACTGGATTCCTCAATGCGGACCTCACCATTCTCTTCTATTACAAGCTTGTATGAAAATTCAGGTCTCCATTTTAGGAAAAGCCTGGGGCAACTGAACTCTGGCACCCCTCTTGCTGAATCAGAGTTTTGCCGGTTAACTCCTGTTCTTGCTGGTCCTCGATCTGGTTGTGCTTTACAATATGGGCTTTATGACAAGGACCAGAGGTTTTGGGCTGTGTGAGATCAAGCTGGTGTGAGCTAACTATTTCACTGTACTGTGCCAGTTGATATTGCATGTATTGTGCCAGGAGCCTAAGGACTTATGTCCAAGAGGTTATGTATTTAAAGACTATTTATGGAGTGAAGGGATTTTTGCCCAGCAACAAAACTTGCACATTGTCATTCTCGCCAGTACTATACGGTTAGAGAACTCCAACTGCAGTTCATTAATATATTACCCAACAAACGGAGTAACAGGTTCATATTAAAATCAATACAAATAAATCTTTATTTTAGATACAAGACAACACAAAATTGTACTGTCATACACTTTAGAATAATGTGATTAGAAGTTTTATGCAGAGGGAATCCAAAACAAAAGGTCCGTGAGACAAAAAACCAAACAAAAGGTCCGGTGAGGACAAAAAAACCGCATGACCGCATGACAGGGTATTGTTTGCTAAGTTCTATAAAAAAATCAATACTCCATATAATTAACAGACAAGTGTCCTACCCATTGTATGCCTCTTGGTTGTCTGTCCGGACACCCAACGCGCGTTTACACACGTATCTTCGGGGGTTCATCACAAATTGCTTTGACTTTGGTAATTAACAACAAAGCATTAAAATTGCCATTTAAAGCACTTAGAGGGAGGTGAATCTGCATTTCATCAAAGTGCATTGCCTGCAATAGACAAAGATAGTCCTTCTGCTAGAGAATTCAAACACGGGCCTACAATATGTGTTAGTTAACAAATTTTCTGTATGTTGTGCAGTACCACAGTCCAAACAGCTGTTTCAAAGCCCAACGTGGAAAGTCACTGACAAATAGTCATTAGTCAGAAGGGTTTTCAGCCATGGTCCCAAAATGGCATCACACAAATGTTACAGTTCATAGTTGTGCGATAAGCCCGAAGAGGACATTTCAACTTCCCCAAAAACACGTGGGGCCACATTACTTACCTGGTTCCGTTCGCGTCCAGCGGCGTGTTCTCTCGCTGGATTCGGGTCCGGCCGGGAATTATCAATGCAGTTCCTCCGCGTCCACCAGGTGGCGCTGCTGCGGCTGAAGTCCGCGGAATGCCTCGAAAGACACCGGCCTACCCGGATGAGGGAGTGAAATTTTCGCGACACAATTTTTTTTTGAAATGCGGCGGTTTTTCCGAATAGTCGGGTTTTGTTCGGCCACGCCCCCCGATTTCCGTCGCGCGCATGCGGCGCCGAGCGCCAAATTCCGATCGCGGTTGTGCGCAAAACCCGGGGCCATTTCAGGTACAATCGGCGCCAAAAACGGAAATATTCGGGTGGTAACCACGTCGGGGGAAAACGCGGAATCGGGCCATTAGTAAATGACCCCCGTATTCCAAAATGTCAACCAGAGAAGTGTAAATGGCAATACCTGCTGCAAAAGCATTTAAATTCACATAAATGGTGCCAAAAATGGCCATCAGACACTTGTTCAATTTCATGGCCATGGAAACAGGGCGTTGCGTGTGTTTTAATGCATTTTTGATGCATTCATAAAGGAGTCAGCATTGATCAATGCTGAGGGTACACTGCGTTTAGCAAATGCAAGGGAAACGAAATGTAAACCTTTCAATGTTTGTGATCAAAATGGCTGAAGCCTTTTGGAATGTGTCAAAAAACGCATCAAAAAACGCAACGCATCGATGTGAACACGCCCTCAAGCTATTTAGGCACCTGAAAAGTATTCTAGGCTGCTGTAGTTGGAACTTGTTTGTATTTTCCAAGCTGCAAATGGCTTGAAAAACACACCCAGAGTTGCCCATGATTGACTGCTACTTTCAGGGCGCCTTCCCAAGTTCCCTCAGGGCGCATTCAAATGATGCGTTGCGTCACGTTGTGCATTGTGTGAATGCGCCCTCAGGATCTTTATTTGGGAAAAGTGGTGTGTTTGTGTGTTTTCTGCAGCTCTGGCTTGATTGTGTGGCGTGATGACGGCTGAAACAGTCAGGGCTGAAGGCGCGTGTCATTGCTCCCTTATAGTTTTCCCAGTTCTCAGAGGAGGCTGGTTATTTCGTATTTTCTTTGCTCTAGTGCTTATGCTATTTCGTGTTTGATATAGTGTATTTTGACTTTCTGCCTATGCTAACCGACCATTCTATTGCGATATGACTATGTACCCTTTGCCGCCATGTGTTTTCAACATGGCTCGTCGACTCCTCTGTGTGTCTGTATCTGTTGTTTGTCAATCAGGGCATGTACCTCCGGTGTTTCCCCTCTAAGGTTTGTTTTGTTTCAGGGCTTGATACTTTTTGAAGACTAGTGTGAACAATGTTATCTCAGTATCCTTATTACAGGTCGGCAATCAAACCATACAGTACTGCCTGATGAGTATCTTCTCTGTCACCTTGTAGGGTCATTCAGGGGACTGTTAGGTTCATGAGAGTGGTCGCCCTTGTCAGGGTGGTGTATCTACTGAGGCCGGGCCATAGCCCGCAGAGACATGCAGGGTGAGTCGCCACCACTTACCAAGTCTGCAGCTAGCTTAAGTCTGGTTGTGGTTGTGCAGTGTTGGACAGTTTCATTACATCCTACCATAGAAATCAGAATACTGATCCAATGGCATCAAAAACTTAGTTTTTAACCCCTTATGACAGACTCTAGTTTTCAGTCACATGACCAGACTCAATTTTTTCACATCTGACATGTCTCACGATAATGCTTATAAAACTGCGCGAAACGCTTTAACATATCCAGGTGATTCCGGTGATATCTCGTGACACATTGTACTTTATGTAGTTGTAAAATTAAGTGATAAGTTTTGCGTTTCGTTCTGAAAAAAATGAAAATTTGGCAAAGTTTGTCAAAAATTCATAATGTTCAAGTTTGAAGGTTCTGCTTCCAGACAGAGAAGTAAGGACTACCCAAAAAAGCTTATAATTAAACATTTACGGAATGTACGCTTATGTTGAGATTGATATTTATGACGTCCTGTCATTTTTCTCGGATGGTTATGAGGGGAGAACTTTAGGTGAGATTTCTCATTTTTCTGAAAATTGCCAAAATCACATTTGCGGGACAACTCGCTTTCAAGTGACTTGAAAGGCCTAAATAATAGTTAAACCCCATAAATTACCCCACTATTAAAAAGTGCACCCCAACGGATGTAAACAACTTCTATTGAGTCTATTACCCCTTTAAGTTGTTTCACATGGGTTTAAAACAATATGGGACCTGCAAATTTAGAGGCGGCACGCGGCCCTCTCATTACAGGGACCCGGACATGTGGACGTACTATTACGTCACATGTCGGTAAGGGGTGAAATCTATCTCTTTGATGGGGCGTATTCCCCCCCCCCCCCCCCCCCACATAAATGCTGATGGCTACTGAGCGCCCTCCTTACAAGATGACAGGGAAGACTTATTTTTCTGGCAGCTGCTGGATGGTGGAGCGGACAGGTAACCAGGAATAGGCAAAGCAGAAGTCAAACACCAGAATAGACAAGAACCGCAAAATCGCAGGAGCACTAGAGGACCTAGGAGATTGACATTACCAGCAACCAATGAAGGGCTGGGCAGAATATACGGCAGTAATGTGACACTGCCTCCAGCACTGACTGGCTCAACCCTCAACCGCAGCTGCAGGCAAAACGAGCAGTTAAAAGAAACTTTAAACCAATCCCAAATCGTACAATTGCGAGTTTCTGACAGGAGGTTATAGAGATAGTAGGAATATTGACGCTAAAACCACAGCACAAGAATGCAAATACAGCAATACCATCACCATGAATGGGTTGTGTGGGTACCTCCTTTTCAGCCATTTAACCCAATGTATGGTACAAGACATATATGGTCTGGCCATAATTACAGCTCCACATATCTGCCTGGCACGAACTGTTGCAACATAGTGACGTGGGCAACTTTTGCTTTACATTTCTTGGAAAGGTTCAGAGGTCACCACATGAAACTGCAGGACCCAGAAACTTAGCAATGCGCATTTTCAACTTCTGTGCATTGTGTACATTACAGTGTTTCTTACAATCTCTATGTGATGCTGGTTTGACTGTACTAAAGAGAAGCCAGAGGAGGAGGATCTGGACCATCAGATGAAGGGACAGAAGACATATTTTGATAGCTAAGCTGGACAAGTCTTGACTGTAGTTAAAGGTTAGTGGAAGTTGGAGGTGCTGCACTGGATGTTGCCACATTTTTTGCCATGGTTTTCAAACCACTGATGGGAATGCATGTGTTGAACAGGGCCATAGTGCAACATTACCACCTGTCCAAATCTCACCTTCTAGCATACAGATTATACATTATCGCCATAGTAGGGTCCACTGCAGGCTTGACAAAAAAATCCTTTCTCTTTGACAAAAATGCTACATCTGATATTTTCTGACTAAGTGCATGTAATAAGGAATTTAAGTTTAAGATTCTACCAAGGAAAGGGACCAGCACGATACCTTTTTGAGGCTAACTGAGTTATATGTGATGGTGAGCTTCGAGAATAATAGTCTCTTCGTCAGACAGTGATGTTACGCATGAAAAACTATGAACAAAAAATTCAAAGCATTTATACACACTAGGCAGTGATCATCAAAAGCATTAAAAAAAAATTCAAAACAACAGATTGATCTACAAAGAGACATCTTATTTTACAACGGATGCAACAAACAGCCTAAAAAACCTGTTTTTTTTGAGCATGACAAAGAGGTCAGAGATAGGGGCGTCATGAAGCTAGCATGTAATGCGAGACACTCTCAGGTGTTTAATCTTTGATTAATTTAGACTTCATTCTTAATTCCCGCTGTGAAATATACAATAGCAAGAGTTTGGCAGGAGACTCCTCTCCCCGTAATTATTAAATACAAAGTTGTAGCCCCCTGCTAAATAAAATAAACACTTACCTACTGCAGCACCGCCTCTATTCCCATCGGTCCTGTGAACCTGAGCACGTTCTTTCTGTGGAGAGAGACACAGAACATCTAATTAGAGCAAGAAAAACACCAAAGAATGAGGCAGCAACACATCACAAGTGGAAATCCCGTGCATCCTGTACTGGACCCATACAGCATCACTAAATAAAATTAGTATAAATTAAAATTTAGGTCCAACACTTTAAAACCTAATAAAGTAATCCAACCCTACGCAAACTCTAAAGTAATACATAACCTATTTGTTCTTTAATTGTATCTCCACAAATATCTAAAGTTATATAAAAATACACACACGCCACAGCATGTCACTCTCATATATAGGTACTTATATGGAGTCTCAAATGTTACAGCATAAGGCAAAGCCGGGTAGTAAGGTGTATCGGAACTTCAATGCAACGGAATATAGAAGGAAAGACGGCCCCGGACAACTGCACACTGTTCATAAATGTAATCACTTTATTTTCTTTCCAAAGATGTAATGGTCATGGGTTTCTGAAGCACAACTGTTCACTGCTTCATCGGCGCAATTCGTAATTGTAAGATACAGAGATATATACAAAAAAATAAAAAACCTTAAAAATTTCTGTTATTGAAGTTGTTTCAACTAGTTACAAGAATTTCATAGACGGATAAAAAAACACAATAATAATAAGATAAATATATAACATAATAACATAAATATCCTTAAAAAATGATAATGCAGGAGTCTTAGATATATATATAATATATATATATATATATATTATATATACATATTTCTTATGTAGCAGCAGAGTAGAATAAAGTTCAGTCACTTGGGTCCAATAACTTGGACCTTAGCGAAAGTTTAAATCTCATATTAGGCAATAAAAAAAATGACAAATCATAAATTCACTATACCAACTCTACTGCGTCGGCCGTAATTTGGGGTAACCAGTCTATTGATATGAGATTTTCTGAGGCACTCTAGGGAAAGGGGAGAGAAGATCTAAATGGTTAATAACTTGGTTGTGGATCGGGATCACTGCCGCTCTGTATAGGGATCACAGCACGGACCGTGGGTGTTACAGGTGGGTGTTTTGCTGCACATATGCAACAAACCCATCAGAAAATGGAGTTACCATCAGTTCTCAAATCACTCATGTATTTTTATTAAAAACAAACAATTTAATGACTATGATCACAACATTAGTTTCATCTAGATTTTTACAAGGAACCAATATGTAGCTCAAACTTCTTAGACTGAACACCCTCAAATAAATGTGCATTGAAAGCGATTAGTGCTCGGTCCCAAATAGAAGTGACTCAAACTCTAGCGATGTGTTAAAAATTACATAATATCCTTGGTCGCTCCGGTATTACCCCTAGTGTTGTTCACGAGACCATATAGGAGAGTGTTTGCCGTTCGCATGTCATGCTTCCTCAAGGGGATTTATGTCCCCCCCCGGTGGTCGGAGGCAGTACATCAATATGAAAGTGTGGCCACCACTACAAGAGTGTGGGATGATTGTATCCAAGGACCGAACTATCTAGTTTCTAAAGGGATACATGACAACTTTTGAGACATTTGTTTTAATAACATGCAGTTGAATCAATGTAAATATATGACAGCTAATTAAATGTGAATGCTGGAATGGTTGTGCATCTTAAATTACTGCTGGCAGTTTCAAACGATTTGACAATTTGCAGATGTTTGTAAAATTCTGCCGATTTGATTTACCAAGTTGATTACATGATCCACTGCTCTCAATTGTTGAAATTGTACACCGACAATTCAATGCTTAATAAATTCTTTGTCTGTAGTATAAAACAAAAACAATAGCTTTGAAGACAAGGAAACAATTTTAGTATGTATTTGTTACGCACAGCTGGACACACACAGACCACTAAGTAGACCCAGAGTTATCTCTCAAACTGGTTATCTACTTTTTAGAATATGTTTTAGAATATAAAAGGAAATCATCACTTCAGGGCAGTGTCTTAGCCACAGGGTGAGGTAACCAATCAGTGTCAGACTGAGTGCCTACGGCCAACCATATAAATCTTGAAAAAGGCACAATACACCACGACATGGCCAATATTACTTGCATATCCATGTACAAATCCCTAACCGCTAACTTGCATTTTATTCATACCCTGGACTTTGTGTACCTAGGAGCCGTTCAGTAACCTCTTGACAGCCTTTTGGTAGGACCTCTTGCCTCTGTGATCCAGCAATAGATGCCCATTGTTAGGATCGGGGGCCCACCAAGCTCAGGGGCCACTGGGTGGATCACCTGTTCGCCAGTGGGCCAGCTTAATAATTAAAAAAAATGCAAGTGTATACTAGTATTTATGACAAAATGGTGGACACCAACAGCGAAATTTGCCCCCACCCCCATATTAACCTCACATTCAGTTGTACTATCTTTTGGCCCAGAGCCCGGTCAGCAGGGACAGCTGTCCAAATACCCGGGCATCCTCCCCTCTCTCGTCTTGATCTGTGTACTCAGTGCACACTGCTTTCTACCTTCACCTGTGATGATGTCCACGGGTCACATGACATACAGGTGCGAAAAGAGCAGTGCACAGAGCGTGCATGTGAGGGAGAGGGAGAAACATAAAGCCAGTGATGGCGAAACCTTTTAGGGACGGGTAGTGCCAAAACCTACAAGCAAAAGGCCACATATTTTTCACAAAGTGCCAAATGCCAAAAATGTAACTCACAGGTTTCACAAGAATTGCATCCTGTGACATCATACAGCATAGAAAGAGGAGGAAATTTGATTTTGTAGTTTAAGGTACCCTTTACGATGAGTAAACAGGTCCAGAAAACTGGAATAGTCCAGCTCCTGTCCACACCTACTTCTACTCCTTGCATTCAAGACCTTTAATAAAATAGCTCTGGACGTGGCTGTTCCTTAACGGGCTTCCTGTGACTGGGTCTTTGTGTTGGTGGGATGGCCTGGTGCCCACAGAGAAGGCTCTCAGTGGCCACCGTGTGGACACCCGCATAGGTTCGCCATCACTGACTATAGGGATCTGGTAGGGTCACATTAAAGGGACATTATCATGGGGGGGTGTGGGGGTAACGTTACTGGGGATTTCAGGGGGCTGTGTTGTGGACCATTACAGGGGGATTGTGTGTGGGGAACATACTGAGAACATTACTGGGGCTGTGGGGGAAATTACTAGGGCATGCAGGGGGCTGTGTTTGGAGACATTACTGGGGACATCTACAGGGGGCTGTGTTTGGGACGTTACTGGGACATTACAGGAGGGCGTGTGTGGGGGAATTACATGGGGAGCTGTTTTGTGGGGAACATACAGGGAGCTGTTGGTGTGGGGACATCTTACTGAGGGACGTAAAAAGAGGGGCTGTAGTTGTGGGAGGAAATTATGGGGGGACTTTAACAGGCGGGATGTTTGTGGGAGACAGCTTATGGGCGGTGTTGGGGGACATTGCAGGAGTGGGGCTTGTGTGTATGTGACCATTACAGGAGGGCTGCATGGGGGGACAATTATTAAGGGAGCAGTAAAGATGGGGTTTGTGTGGGAGGAAATTACTGGGGGGCTGTGTGGGGGACATATTGGGGGATTTGGATTGGGGGAACATTACTGGGAGCTGTGTGAGGGACATTACTGGGGGGCTGGTGGGACATTTCTTGGAGCGTGTTCACACATGTAAGTAGACACGGGTCTCGGTTGGATCGTACATGAGGTTCCAGTGCTGATTGTTATGTGGGATACCGAGATTGGTGGTTTTTATATTTGGTTTAAATGCAATATGTGATTGAGCCTTACAGTTTTTGGAGAGTGTTATGGCGCAGCATGTGTTAACACTTGTAAGGGTGTGCTTCACTGTTAAATAACAATCAGCTTTGAGGTGGTTTAGGTGCAATTTTGTTATTTAACAAGTGAAAGCCAACAAAAAATGCGTTGGTGCTTGAGCAACCTTCCCTCTTATGAGCTGTTCCTACGGTCCTAGATTGCCAGCAACATCCACTATTCATAATCCGTAAAATAAACTCTTTTTGACCGGAGACTAAAAACGAAAAAAGACGATCATGCAGGTTTCCTCCTTATTTGTGTGCACCAAACACAAGGATCACTTTAGGGATAAGTTCACCATTCAGACCAGAAAACGTCATATTTTCACTCCGTCCTAGTCTCATCCACTACTGCACATAAAACATTAAATTTCCAGACTAGTGTAAGAAGTTCTCAATAAACTTTTCAACTTTTATTTCCAGTCTAACTCACATATGTAGATAAAAAAGTGCCGCATATCACAAATCACTCCACGAGGACGCCACAATCACTTGCATTTCCCCCCCCGCGCCCCCCCCGCCCCGCCCCCCCCCCCCCCCCAAGCCAGGAAGCAGGAAGACACCGGAGGGGGGTCGGGGCCCGGCGCCGTTGGAAACAAAATCTAGTAAGCTATTAGAAAAAATTGCGAATGTGAGAGATGCGGAAAGCACAGGCGAGAAATGCAGATTTGTAAAGGGAGAGCACAGGACGAGCGGACAGAGAAAGCGAGAGCGTGAAAAGACAATCAAGTGGATGATAGGCAAAAGGTAGTGAGGAGTAAACACGAGGGCGAAAACGAGAGGGGAAAAGAAAGAAATGTCGACAAGCGGGAGCGACCCCGGGATTTAGTTCGCCTCTGTGCTTCTGCTGAACACAGCGGGGGGGACGAGCAACAATTTGGTCTGATAAAGGGTGGCGATTGAAGTCAACTGTTGCCTTTCTGTCAGCTCGAAACCAGTCTGCCCAAAAGAAATTCATCACACGGGCTGACCTCGGTAGGCACATTGTGCAAAAACAAGGAAGGCAATTTCGCCCAAACGCAGAGAAACTGCCGCTCACTGGATGTTTTGTAGCCAGATATACATCCTCACACGTTATTGTGAAGTAATCTATGACATGTTTATACAATTAGACACATTTCTACACTCTCTTATATACGCTACATTTATAACTTATATACACACACATAAAAATGTTCTACACTCAATATACTCGCACAGAGTATAACATACAAGAGGAAAATACCAACTATATAATGCACACAAACATTTAAAATAGCCAACTCGTTACACTGTATATTACAACTCATAAAGTATATACAAACATTACGTATATAAACATCACCACATACTGCTTACACATTATATGTAATATATTATATCTATATATATATGGAATATATATATATATATTATATATATATATCATAAAATATTTACATATATTAAAACTCAATACTATATATATATATATATACATATATATATATATATATATATATATAGCATATAATGTGTAAGCAGTATGTGTGATGTTTATATACAGTATGTGTGTATATACTTTATGAGTTTGTATATACAGTGTAACAGAGTGCATAAATGTGTGTGTATAAGTGTATACTTGTATGTATATAGGTGCGAGTATATGAGTGTAGAAATTTATGTGTGTGTATATAAGTATATAAATGTACGTATATAAGAGTGTAGAAATGTGTCTAATTGTATAAACATGTCATAAGAGTACATTCACAATAACGTGTGAGGGATGTATATCTGGCTACAAAACATCCAGTGAGCGGCAGTTCTGTGGGCGGAAATGCCTTGTTGATAAGCCAATGAGTTTAGACCATTAATGTTTATACTTTGTTTCTGGTCGGTTTCATGGGAGGGGAGGAGCTGCTTGCTCCCTGTTCATAGGGGAAGAGGGTCATGTGTCAGTTAAATGTAGCAGAGATGGAAGGGCCAGTGAATCAGAGTCTCGCGCTGCTTCGTCTCACTGCTCCCTTCCCCTACCTGGTTATCAATTAGTATGAGCTCCGTGCAGAGAAGCTGTTAACCCTTAGTGCCCACACAGCACAGGCTATAGACTTGCATTACTAATGATTTTCTACCACTTTATTACATGTCGCTGCTCTCCAGTGAGGGAAGCTTGCCAGGCTGGTCACCATATACATCGTATGCGCCTTGTGCAGTGTTTGAGTGGATTTTACTTGTGGCAAAACTAAATGATTAATGTAAATTACTTTAAGAAGAACACAAGGGCATCAGGGAATGTGGGGCAGGCTAACTGGCTCACCTTGAGGGCATTAGACTGACAGATATTAGTCTTGGCCCACTTCGCTCTGAGAAAGAAGAAAAAAATGCCATAAACTTTGAATGGAACGGATATAAGCAGACACAAAATAGAAATTTTTTGGTTGTTTCAAAGGGGGAATCACATATTAATAATGGTTTTAAAAAATCACTTCGCTTTACAATTACTGTATACTTTCATATAAAATACTTGCTGTAGCCTCCAAAAACAAGTGGCTCTGCATCAAGTTGATGGATTTTAATATACATTTTTTTTTGTTTTCAAACTGTTTTATTGTTTTTTTTTAAAAAAATATATAAGATGTATCAGAAAACCTTTATAGCTTATGACAAACAAAATGTTCATAGATTGCAGACCAAACATGCATGGTAACAATGTAACTACATCTATGGTTGCTTGCATGGAGAGGATGGGGGAGAAAGGAAACTGTTACATCCAGGTATCATCAAGGTTGAAGCAGATGGCAAGTGTAGATTACATTCTTAGACAAAGAGTCTCATAAATTGAGGACCTCAAGAGCCGTGTGGATTGATTTCACAATTGGGGCATATAAATTTGCCACTGTGAAAGTATTTCCTGGGAAAATTGGGTATTTTGTCGTGTTCGGTCTTTATTGAAGCTATGCAATCCAGCTTTCCATTGATTCAAAGTTTCTGACAACCTGAATGACCAATAACTGTAATTGAGAGATAGTGAAGGAATGCGGAGGGCAAAGGGTTGAGTGCTTGCTAGCAAAAATTCAAGGCAGTATGCCATCATCATGAAGGCAGGGAGATCCAGGTCTGGGAAGCTATCATTTATGGGTATGATGCAAATGGAAACATAAACGTACCCCCATTGTTCCTAAATGCAGCAAGGCTTACCCCAGTAACCACTCGCGGTAACACCTAGGGTTAACGTACCCTAGGAGCTGAAAAAATTGTAAAAATAAAAAAGAAGTTAAAAATAATATATGATTAAAAAACCTAAAAACTCAAAAATTCATGATATAAAAACTCATCATCATGATATAAATATAAATAACAGTAAAAATCATAAATACCTCAGGTATAGCCGCGTTCAAAAATTCCCGATCTATCAAAAAATGATAACGGTTTCACTGCGTTTAACCAGTACGGGAAAGCACGCCCAAAGTCGAAAATGGCTTTTTTGCCATTTAAAAAAAAAAATGTAATTCTATAAAAAGTGATCAAAAAGGTCACACAGTCCTAAACCATAATAACATTGCTAAACGTCATAAAAATCTGCAAAATACCTCACCACCCTACATTCAAAGTATAAAAAAAAAATGTTATTAGCTCCAGAAAGATGAACAAAATCCCAAAAAAAGTTTGTACAGGAGGTTTAATTTTTACATGTATGAAAAAATTATAAAACCTCTATAAATTTGTATCCCCATAATCATACCGACCCAAAGAATAAAGTAGCATGTCATGTGTGCGTTAAGGAAAAATCCATAAAATTCCAAGCCCACAAGAAATACGGAACAAATGCGTTTTTTTAACAATTTCACTTATTCGGGAATTTTTTTCCCGCTTCCCAGTACATGCCATGGAATATTTAAATACCACATTTGAAGCGTAATGTATTATGCAGAAATAGCCATCACACAACCTGTACATGGAAAAATAAAAAAGTTACAGATTTTGAAGGTGGAGTGTGAAAAATTAAAAACGCAAACGAAAAAGGGCTGCGGCGTTAAAGGGGTTTTATAAACAGCTGTTACAGAGACTCAGATACTGAACCAATAAAGGGTTGGGCAGTCCACTAAACCATACAGACAGAAACAGCCTTATGAAAAATAAAACAATAAAATTGGGCAACTAACAATCCTGAAGCATGTAACCTAGAAAAAAGGTCAAAAGAGTCCTAATGGCTAGCAAGACATCAAAATACATGGGGAAATGGCGGAGCATCAGCGAGAAAGGGATTTTTTCCTTTGTTCTGGGCTTTAGGGAGGACTGGATTCCTGACCATTCCAGATGGTAAACATCTTTTGGTGAGAGAGGTAGTCGGAGGGGATGTTGAGAGGTGGAATCTACCAGCTTCTCAAATGCCCATTTTGGTCTGATATGACTGGGATGATGATGCTGCTTCTTTGTAGTTGAGACGAATCCTGAAGGGATTTAAGCCAACAAAGTGGATCTTCTCAGTTTATACAGAAGAGGGCTTCAGTAGCCTCCGTGTAGGTTTCATAATTAATAGAAGATATCCTTTGCTCCTTTCAATGTTGGCTTGTTGTGTTTATATATGACAGCACACTTAAGATGACATCATGCCGCGGGTTGTAGCTTAGCCCTGATGATGCACTGGATTCCTCAATGCGGACCTCACCATTCTCTTCTATTACAAGCTTGTATGAAAATTCAGGTCTCCATTTTAGGAAAAGCCTGGGGCAACTGAACTCTGGCACCCCTCTTGCTGAATCAGAGTTTTGCCGGTTAACTCCTGTTCTTGCTGGTCCTCGATCTGGTTGTGCTTTACAATATGGGCTTTATGACAAGGACCAGAGGTTTTGGGCTGTGTGAGATCAAGCTGGTGTGAGCTAACTATTTCACTGTACTGTGCCAGTTGATATTGCATGTATTGTGCCAGGAGCCTAAGGACTTATGTCCAAGAGGTTATGTATTTAAAGACTATTTATGGAGTGAAGGGATTTTTGCCCAGCAACAAAACTTGCACATTGTCATTCTCGCCAGTACTATACGGTTAGAGAACTCCAACTGCAGTTCATTAATATATTACCCAACAAACGGAGTAACAGGTTCATATTAAAATCAATACAAATAAATCTTTATTTTAGATACAAGACAACACAAAATTGTACTGTCATACACTTTAGAATAATGTGATTAGAAGTTTTATGCAGAGGGAATCCAAAACAAAAGGTCCGTGAGACAAAAAACCAAACAAAAGGTCCGGTGAGGACAAAAAAACCGCATGACCGCATGACAGGGTATTGTTTGCTAAGTTCTATAAAAAAATCAATACTCCATATAATTAACAGACAAGTGTCCTACCCATTGTATGCCTCTTGGTTGTCTGTCCGGACACCCAACGCGCGTTTACACACGTATCTTCGGGGGTTCATCACAAATTGCTTTGACTTTGGTAATTAACAACAAAGCATTAAAATTGCCATTTAAAGCACTTAGAGGGAGGTGAATCTGCATTTCATCAAAGTGCATTGCCTGCAATAGACAAAGATAGTCCTTCTGCTAGAGAATTCAAACACGGGCCTACAATATGTGTTAGTTAACAAATTTTCTGTATGTTGTGCAGTACCACAGTCCAAACAGCTGTTTCAAAGCCCAACGTGGAAAGTCACTGACAAATAGTCATTAGTCAGAAGGGTTTTCAGCCATGGTCCCAAAATGGCATCACACAAATGTTACAGTTCATAGTTGTGCGATAAGCCCGAAGAGGACATTTCAACTTCCCCAAAAACACGTGGGGCCACATTACTTACCTGGTTCCGTTCGCGTCCAGCGGCGTGTTCTCTCGCTGGATTCGGGTCCGGCCGGGAATTATCAATGCAGTTCCTCCGCGTCCACCAGGTGGCGCTGCTGCGGCTGAAGTCCGCGGAATGCCTCGAAAGACACCGGCCTACCCGGATGAGGGAGTGAAATTTTCGCGACACAATTTTTTTTTGAAATGCGGCGGTTTTTCCGAATAGTCGGGTTTTGTTCGGCCACGCCCCCCGATTTCCGTCGCGCGCATGCGGCGCCGAGCGCCAAATTCCGATCGCGGTTGTGCGCAAAACCCGGGGCCATTTCAGGTACAATCGGCGCCAAAAACGGAAATATTCGGGTGGTAACCACGTCGGGGGAAAACGCGGAATCGGGCCATTAGTAAATGACCCCCGTATTCCAAAATGTCAACCAGAGAAGTGTAAATGGCAATACCTGCTGCAAAAGCATTTAAATTCACATAAATGGTGCCAAAAATGGCCATCAGACACTTGTTCAATTTCATGGCCATGGAAACAGGGCGTTGCGTGTGTTTTAATGCATTTTTGATGCATTCATAAAGGAGTCAGCATTGATCAATGCTGAGGGTACACTGCGTTTAGCAAATGCAAGGGAAACGAAATGTAAACCTTTCAATGTTTGTGATCAAAATGGCTGAAGCCTTTTGGAATGTGTCAAAAAACGCATCAAAAAACGCAACGCATCGATGTGAACACGCCCTCAAGCTATTTAGGCACCTGAAAAGTATTCTAGGCTGCTGTAGTTGGAACTTGTTTGTATTTTCCAAGCTGCAAATGGCTTGAAAAACACACCCAGAGTTGCCCATGATTGACTGCTACTTTCAGGGCGCCTTCCCAAGTTCCCTCAGGGCGCATTCAAATGATGCGTTGCGTCACGTTGTGCATTGTGTGAATGCGCCCTCAGGATCTTTATTTGGGAAAAGTGGTGTGTTTGTGTGTTTTCTGCAGCTCTGGCTTGATTGTGTGGCGTGATGACGGCTGAAACAGTCAGGGCTGAAGGCGCGTGTCATTGCTCCCTTATAGTTTTCCCAGTTCTCAGAGGAGGCTGGTTATTTCGTATTTTCTTTGCTCTAGTGCTTATGCTATTTCGTGTTTGATATAGTGTATTTTGACTTTCTGCCTATGCTAACCGACCATTCTATTGCGATATGACTATGTACCCTTTGCCGCCATGTGTTTTCAACATGGCTCGTCGACTCCTCTGTGTGTCTGTATCTGTTGTTTGTCAATCAGGGCATGTACCTCCGGTGTTTCCCCTCTAAGGTTTGTTTTGTTTCAGGGCTTGATACTTTTTGAAGACTAGTGTGAACAATGTTATCTCAGTATCCTTATTACAGGTCGGCAATCAAACCATACAGTACTGCCTGATGAGTATCTTCTCTGTCACCTTGTAGGGTCATTCAGGGGACTGTTAGGTTCATGAGAGTGGTCGCCCTTGTCAGGGTGGTGTATCTACTGAGGCCGGGCCATAGCCCGCAGAGACATGCAGGGTGAGTCGCCACCACTTACCAAGTCTGCAGCTAGCTTAAGTCTGGTTGTGGTTGTGCAGTGTTGGACAGTTTCATTACATCCTACCATAGAAATCAGAATACTGATCCAATGGCATCAAAAACTTAGTTTTTAACCCCTTATGACAGACTCTAGTTTTCAGTCACATGACCAGACTCAATTTTTTCACATCTGACATGTCTCACGATAATGCTTATAAAACTGCGCGAAACGCTTTAACATATCCAGGTGATTCCGGTGATATCTCGTGACACATTGTACTTTATGTAGTTGTAAAATTAAGTGATAAGTTTTGCGTTTCGTTCTGAAAAAAATGAAAATTTGGCAAAGTTTGTCAAAAATTCATAATGTTCAAGTTTGAAGGTTCTGCTTCCAGACAGAGAAGTAAGGACTACCCAAAAAAGCTTATAATTAAACATTTACGGAATGTACGCTTATGTTGAGATTGATATTTATGACGTCCTGTCATTTTTCTCGGATGGTTATGAGGGGAGAACTTTAGGTGAGATTTCTCATTTTTCTGAAAATTGCCAAAATCACATTTGCGGGACAACTCGCTTTCAAGTGACTTGAAAGGCCTAAATAATAGTTAAACCCCATAAATTACCCCACTATTAAAAAGTGCACCCCAACGGATGTAAACAACTTCTATTGAGTCTATTACCCCTTTAAGTTGTTTCACATGGGTTTAAAACAATATGGGACCTGCAAATTTAGAGGCGGCACGCGGCCCTCTCATTACAGGGACCCGGACATGTGGACGTACTATTACGTCACATGTCGGTAAGGGGTGAAATCTATCTCTTTGATGGGGCGTATTCCCCCCCCCCCCCCCCCCCACATAAATGCTGATGGCTACTGAGCGCCCTCCTTACAAGATGACAGGGAAGACTTATTTTTCTGGCAGCTGCTGGATGGTGGAGCGGACAGGTAACCAGGAATAGGCAAAGCAGAAGTCAAACACCAGAATAGACAAGAACCGCAAAATCGCAGGAGCACTAGAGGACCTAGGAGATTGACATTACCAGCAACCAATGAAGGGCTGGGCAGAATATACGGCAGTAATGTGACACTGCCTCCAGCACTGACTGGCTCAACCCTCAACCGCAGCTGCAGGCAAAACGAGCAGTTAAAAGAAACTTTAAACCAATCCCAAATCGTACAATTGCGAGTTTCTGACAGGAGGTTATAGAGATAGTAGGAATATTGACGCTAAAACCACAGCACAAGAATGCAAATACAGCAATACCATCACCATGAATGGGTTGTGTGGGTACCTCCTTTTCAGCCATTTAACCCAATGTATGGTACAAGACATATATGGTCTGGCCATAATTACAGCTCCACATATCTGCCTGGCACGAACTGTTGCAACATAGTGACGTGGGCAACTTTTGCTTTACATTTCTTGGAAAGGTTCAGAGGTCACCACATGAAACTGCAGGACCCAGAAACTTAGCAATGCGCATTTTCAACTTCTGTGCATTGTGTACATTACAGTGTTTCTTACAATCTCTATGTGATGCTGGTTTGACTGTACTAAAGAGAAGCCAGAGGAGGAGGATCTGGACCATCAGATGAAGGGACAGAAGACATATTTTGATAGCTAAGCTGGACAAGTCTTGACTGTAGTTAAAGGTTAGTGGAAGTTGGAGGTGCTGCACTGGATGTTGCCACATTTTTTGCCATGGTTTTCAAACCACTGATGGGAATGCATGTGTTGAACAGGGCCATAGTGCAACATTACCACCTGTCCAAATCTCACCTTCTAGCATACAGATTATACATTATCGCCATAGTAGGGTCCACTGCAGGCTTGACAAAAAAATCCTTTCTCTTTGACAAAAATGCTACATCTGATATTTTCTGACTAAGTGCATGTAATAAGGAATTTAAGTTTAAGATTCTACCAAGGAAAGGGACCAGCACGATACCTTTTTGAGGCTAACTGAGTTATATGTGATGGTGAGCTTCGAGAATAATAGTCTCTTCGTCAGACAGTGATGTTACGCATGAAAAACTATGAACAAAAAATTCAAAGCATTTATACACACTAGGCAGTGATCATCAAAAGCATTAAAAAAAAATTCAAAACAACAGATTGATCTACAAAGAGACATCTTATTTTACAACGGATGCAACAAACAGCCTAAAAAACCTGTTTTTTTTGAGCATGACAAAGAGGTCAGAGATAGGGGCGTCATGAAGCTAGCATGTAATGCGAGACACTCTCAGGTGTTTAATCTTTGATTAATTTAGACTTCATTCTTAATTCCCGCTGTGAAATATACAATAGCAAGAGTTTGGCAGGAGACTCCTCTCCCCGTAATTATTAAATACAAAGTTTGCGCCCCCTGCTAAAATAAAATAAACACTTACTACTGCAGCACCGCCTCTTTCCATTCCTGTAGACACTGAAAGCACGTTCTTTAACTGGGAGAGAACACAGACATCTGAATTAGACGCAAGAAAAACGACCAAAGAATGAAAGGCAGCACACATCACGTAAGGACATCCCATGCATCCTGTACTGGACATACAGCGTATCACTAAATAATATTAGTAAAATTAAACATTTAGTCCAACACTTAAAACCTACAATAAAGTAATCCAAAACCCTACGCACAACTCTAAAGTAATACATAACCCTATTTGTTCTTTAATTGTATCTCCAACAACATAGTTAAAGTTTATAAAAATACACACACGCCACAGCATGTCACTCTCAATCATATACGGTACTTATATGAGTCTCAAATGTAGCCATAGTGCCAAGCCGGGTTAGTAAGGTGTATCGGAACTTCAATTGCAACAGAATATAGAAGGAAAGACGGGCCCCCGGGACAACTTGCACTGTTCATAAATGTAATCACTTTATTTTCTTTTCCAAAGATGTAATGGTCCATTGTTTCTGAAAGCACAACTGTTCACCCTTCATCACGGCGCAATTGCTGTAATTGTAAGATACAGAGTAGATACAAAAAATAAAAAAACCTTAAAAATTTCTGTATGAATGTTCAATAGTTACAAGAATTTCATAGACGGATAAAAAAACACATAATAAATAAGATAAAATATAAACATATATAAACATAATATATACCTAACAGAAAATGATAATGCAGGAGTCATATATGATATATATATAATATATATATATATATATATATATATATACATATTTCTTATGTAGCATGCAGAGTAGACTTTAAAGTTCATCACTTGGGTCCAATAAATTGGACCTTAGCTGAAAGTTAAATATCATATTAGGCAATAAAAAAATATTGACAAATCAATTAAAGTCATATACCAACCTACTCGTCCGTAATTTTGGGGAGTAGACCAAGTCTATTTGATATGAGATTTTCTGAGGCACTCTAAGGGAGAGAGGGAGAGAAGATCTAAAAATGGTTAATAAACTTCGGTGTGGATCGGGATCACATGCCGCTCTGTATAGGGATCACAGCACTGACGTGGGTGTTACAGGTGGGTGTTTTGCTGGCAATATGCAACAAACCCATCATAAATGGAGTTACCATCAGGTTCTCAAATCACATCATGTATTTCTTATTAAAAACAAACAATTTAATGACTATGATCACAACATTAGTTTCAACTAGATTTTTAACAATGGAACCATATGTAAAGCTTCAAAACTTCTTTAGTTGAACACCTCAATATAATTAATTGAAAGCGAATTAGTGCTGCGGTCCCAATAGAAGTGCTCAAACTCTAGCAATGTGTTAATAACATTACATAGATATCATTGGTCGTCTCCGGTAGTTACCCCTAGTGTTAGTCCACGAGACCATAGAGGAGATGTTGCGTTCGATGTTCATGCTCCTCAAGGGGGATTTATGTTCCCACCGGTGGTCAGGCAGTACATACAATAGTTGCAAGTGTGGCCACCACTACAAGAGTGTGGGGATGATTGTATCCAAGGACCGAAACCTATCTAGTTTCTAAAGGAACATGACAACTTTGAGTACATTTGTTTTAATACATGCAGTTGAATCAATGTAAATATATGACAGTCTAATTAAATTGTGAATGCTGGAAGGTGTGCATCTGTAAATACTGCTGACAGTTTCAAACGATTGACAATTTGCAGATGTTTGTAAAATCTGCCGATTTGATTTACCAAGTTGATTACATTGATCCACTGCTTCTCAATTGTTGAAATTGTACCACCCGACAATATCGAATGCTTAATAAATTCTTTGTCTGTAGTATAACAACAACAAACAATAGCTTTGAAGACAAGAAGACATTTTAATGTTATTTGTTACGCACAGCTGGACACACACAGAACCACTAAGTATACCCAAGTATCTCTCAAAACTGGTTATCTACTTTTTAGATATGTTTTAGAAATAAAAGGAAATCATCACTTCAAGGGCAGGTGTCTTAGCCCACAGGTGTGAGGAACCAATCAGTGTCAGACTGAGTGGCCTACGGCCAACCATTAAATCTTGAAAAACGGCAACAATACACCACCGACATGCCAATATTACTTGCATATCCATGTAACAAATTCCTAAACCGCTACTTGCATTTTATTCATACCATGGACTTTGTGTACCTAGGAGCACGTTTCAGTAACCTGCTTGACAAGCCTTTCATGGTAGGCCCTCTTAGCTTCTGTGATCCAGCAATATGATGCCCATTGTTAGGATCGGGGGCCCACAAGCTCAGGGCCCACTGGGTGGATTCACCTGTTCGCCAGTGGGACCAGCTTATAATATAAAAAAATGCAAGTGTATTACTATATTTATGACAAAATGTGGACACCAACGCGAAATTTTGCCCCCACCCCCTATTAACTCACATGTCAGTTTACTACTTTTGGCCCAGAGCCCGGTCAGCAGGGACAGCTGTCCAACTACCCGGGCATCCTCCCTCTCCGTCTTGATCTGTTGTACTCAGTGCACCACTGCTTTCTCCTTCACCTGTGATGATGTCCACGGTCACATGACATACAGGCGAAGTCAGCAGTGCACAGAGCTGCATGTGAGGGGAGAGGGAGAACATAAAGCATGTGATGGCGAAACTTTAGGGACGGTAGTGCCAAAACCTACAAAGCAAAAAGCCACATATTTTTCACAAAGTGCCAAATGCCAACATAAGTAACTCACAGGTTTCACAGGAATTGGCATCCTGTGTGACATCATACAGTAGAAAGAGGAGGAAATTTGAATTTTGTAGTTTAAGGTACCCTTTACAGGATGAGTAAACAGGTCCAGAAAATGGAAATCCAGCTCCGTCCCACACCTACTTGCTACCCTTGCATTCAAGTACCTTATAAAATAGCTCTGGACGTGGCTGTTCCTTTAACGGGCTTCCGGACTGGGTCTTTGTGTTGGGGGATGGCCTGGGTGCCCACAGAGAAGGCTCTCAGTGGCCACCTGTGGACAACCGTCAAGGTTCGCATCACTGACACTATAGGGATCTGGGTAGGGCACATTAAAAGGGACTTTGCATTGTGGGGTGTGGGGCGTAACGTTTACTGGGGAACTTCAGGGGGCTGTGTTGTGGACCATTACAGGGTGGATTGTGTGTGGGAAACATACTGAGAACATTACTGGGGCCTGTGTGTGGGAAATTACTAGGGCCATTGCAGGGGGCCTGTGTTTGGAGACATTACTGGGGACATCTACAGGGGGCTGTGTTTGGGACGTTACTGGGGACATTACAGGAGGGCGTGTGTGGTGGTGAATTACATGGGGGCTGTTTTGTGGGGAACATTACAAGGGATGCTGTGTGGTGGGGGACATTTACTGAGGGACGTAAAAGAGGGGCTGTAGTTGTGGGAGGAAATTATGGGGGGACTTTAACAGGCGGGAGATTGGTGGGAGACTAACTGGGGGTTGTTGGGGACATTCAGGGTGGGGCTGTGTGTATGTGACATTACAGGAGCGGCTGCATGTGGGGACAATTATTAAGGGAGCAGTAAAGATGGGGTTGTGTGGGAGGAAATTACTGGGTGCTGTGTGGGGGACATTATTGGGGGAGTTGGTGGGAACATTACTGGGGAGTCTGTGTGAGGACATTTACTGGGGGGCTGGTGGGACATTTCTTGGAGCGTGTTCACACATCGGAAGTAGAACGGGTCTCGGTTGATCGTACATGAGGTCAGTGTGTTGTTATGTGTGGATACGACGAGTTTTGGGTGGTTTTTTATATTTGGTTTAAATGCAATATGTGATTGAGCCTTACAGATTTTTGGAGAGTGTTAATGGCCGCAGCATGTGTTAACCACTGTAGGTGTGTGCTTCACATGTTAACATAACAAATCAGCTTTGAGGTGGTTTAGGTGCAATTTTGTTATTTAACAAGTGAAAGCCAACAAAAAATTGCGTGGTGCTTGAGGCACCCTTCCCTCTATGAGCTGTCCTACGGTCCTGATTGGTCCAGCAAACACCACATTCAATAATCCGTAAAATAAACTCTTTTTTGACCGGAGCTCAAAAACGAAAAAGACGATCATGCAGGTTATCCTCCTTATTTGTGTGCACCAAACACAAGGATCACTTTCAGGGATAATCACCATTCAGACCGAAAACGTCAATATTTTCACTCCGTCCTAGTCCTCATCCACTACGCACTAAGAACAATTAATTTCGAGACATCAGTGTAAGACAGTTCCTCAATTAAACTTTTCACACTTTTATTCCAGTCTACTCACATATGTAGATAAAAAATGCGCATATCACAAATCACTCCACGACGGACGCCACAATCACTTGCATTTCCCCCCCCGCGCCCCCCCCGCCCCGCCCCCCCCCCCCCCCCAAGCCAGGAAGCAGGAAGACACCGGAGGGGGGTCGGGGCCCGGCGCCGTTGGAAACAAAATCTAGTAAGCTATTAGAAAAAATTGCGAATGTGAGAGATGCGGAAAGCACAGGCGAGAAATGCAGATTTGTAAAGGGAGAGCACAGGACGAGCGGACAGAGAAAGCGAGAGCGTGAAAAGACAATCAAGTGGATGATAGGCAAAAGGTAGTGAGGAGTAAACACGAGGGCGAAAACGAGAGGGGAAAAGAAAGAAATGTCGACAAGCGGGAGCGACCCCGGGATTTAGTTCGCCTCTGTGCTTCTGCTGAACACAGCGGGGGGGACGAGCAACAATTTGGTCTGATAAAGGGTGGCGATTGAAGTCAACTGTTGCCTTTCTGTCAGCTCGAAACCAGTCTGCCCAAAAGAAATTCATCACACGGGCTGACCTCGGTAGGCACATTGTGCAAAAACAAGGAAGGCAATTTCGCCCAAACGCAGAGATCCCCCAACACAGCCCCCAGTAATGTCTCCCACAAATCCCCCTGTAAAGTCCCCCAGTAATTTCCTCCCCACACAGCCCCTCTTTACTGTCCCTCAGTAATGTCCCCCACACACAGCCTCCCTGTAATGTTCCCCACAAACAGCCCCCATGTAATGTCCCCACACACAGCCCTCCTGTAATGTCCCCAGTAACGTCCCCAAACACAGCCCCCTGTAATGTCCCCAGTAATGTCTCCAAACAAAAATTTTTTTCAAACATAGAGGAGCAGGTAGGTGGCCCTAGGTGGCCCTCAGAAAAAAAAAGGGATGGAACACTATAATTAATAGATGGAGAATAGATTGAGCAGTGTGAAGTGCCTTCTGTTGCTGTATGTGGCCCAAGCCAAAAAAAAAATTTTCAAACCAGAGGAGCAGGTAGGTAGGGGCCCCTCCCCCTCCACTCAGAAAAATGGAAATATAATTAAGATTTTTGGAGCTGGCATGTATGTTGTGGCCAAGTCCCAAAAAAGAGTTTTCAAACCAGAGGAAGAAAGTATAGGTGGCCCCTCCTCCAGAAACCCTCCAGAAAAAATGGAAAAATGAATAGAATAGATTGAGTGCCTGTATGTGGCAGTCCAAAAAAGGTTCAAACCAGAGGAGCAGGTAGGGGCCCTCCAGAAAAAAAGAAAGGATTGAGTGCCGGTATGTGCAGTCAAAAAAAATTTTTCAAACGAGGAGAAGGTAGGTGGCCCTCCAGAAAACGGGACTAATGGAGTGCGGTATGTGCAGTCAAAAGTTTTTTTTAAAACCGAGGAGAAGGTAGGTGGCCTCCGACATGGAATAGATGAGGCCTGTAGTGGCAGTCCAAAAAGTTTTTAAACCAAGAGGAGCAGGTAGGTGGCCCTCCAGAAATGCGAATAGATTGAGGCCTGTTGTGGCCAGTCCAAAAATTGTTTAAAACAGAGGACCGGAAAGGTGCCTCCAGAAAATTGCATAGATTGAGTGCTGCAGTGGCACTCCCAAAAATGGTTTTTTTAAAACAGAGGACCGTGTAGGTGGCCCTCCAGAAAATTTTCAAGGCATAAAGTACTCAAGAGCCCGTGGGCTCCTGTCAAAAAAACAGCCGTTTCCTCTGCTTCCTGTCGACAGAGGAGGAGAAGGAGGGGAACACAAAAAAGGAAATGAGGAGGAGTGGATAACTATTCAGGTTCTTGAGTTCTTCACCTGTGGAGATTTGAAATTAGGAGAAATCCCTTGCTTTATTATCTTGATAAGAGTCGCCTGTCAGCGCTGTAGTACGACAGGGTGTACGCTTATCGGTGATGATTGCCACCAGCGGACACTGAAAACCCGCTCTGAAGACGTAGCGGCAGGAAGGCGAGAACCTCCAAGGCGTTAGAGGCCAGTTCGTTTGCCACATGTCCAGCTTGAAAACCCAGTAGTTGTAGGAGCTTGTGTATCATTTAGGACGATGGTATGGTCAGTACGTACTCCCTCACCAGCTTTCTGTAAAGATAGCCCGATCTGCGAGACGGGGACAGGTATGAAAGTGTCTTGCTGGGGTGAAATAAGCTGGCAAAAGCCTTGTTAAGGCGTTACCCCTTGCCAGTGCTCTGATGGACAAGCTGCCGCTCTCGCCTACTCTCCCTCGGCCTTGTCCGAAAGGAACTACGCACTCTGCCGCTAGAGCTGCAGAGGGAAATACGGTTTCAGCTGTGCACCAGGGCTTGTGGATTATGCATTCTCACACTCTGTCTCTCCAGGGATGAGAGTGGAAAGATTTGCGGTACGTGGTTGGGTCCAGGAGAGAACACCCAGTAAATCGGGCTGGAATAAATTCTTTTGAACGCGAGGGTCAGGGATAGGCAGCCCCGAGCATGAAATCTGCCTATGCGCCAGGAGTACCAACGCGTAAGAATTCACTCCCCTCAATGGCCTGACTGTCCATTTCCGCTCCTCCAACTCCTCCAACTCCTCTCATTCTGCCCATACATGGAATTAACAGTGTAGGATCAAACCATGGCCCCTCTTGGGTCTCGCCACCCTTTCTCCTCCTCTTCCTCCTCATCCTCCTCCCACCTCCACCTCCTCCGATATGCGATGAGAACAGAACCTAAGGGTGCTGTGGCTATCAACAAGGGAATCTTCTTCCCTGCTCTTGTGAGGAGCGCAAAGCTTCCGGACTTTCAGTGACCAGAGAGTTTTCAACAGCCAAGCAGCGGGATGGTGAGGCTGATGAGGCGGCATAGCCAAGGCCATCTGTGTTGACTCCTCAAAGTTACTCAGCACCTGACAGATATCAGACATCCACGTCCACTCCTCATTGTAGACTGAGGAAAGTGACTGACCTGAATATTAGTTCTGGTGGAAGTGACATCTGGCAGTCTCAATCGCTCGGCGTGCTGTAAAACTCTGATACATGGTTCAGTGTTGAATTCCACCTCGTGCACGTCGCACAACAGTCGGTGAGCGGGGCAGTTGGAGCGCGCTGCGCTGCCCTTGAGAGGGCAGCATTGGGCTGGGACTTCCTGAAATGCGCACAGATGCGGGCGACCTTCGTGAGCAAATCAGAAAGATTGTGGTATGTCTGAGGAAACGATGAACATCAGATTTTTACACATGGGCCAGGATGGCACATGTGTCAGTCTGCCGAGTTGCAGAGACCGCCACCAGGTTACGGCCGTGTCACACACAACATGCCCTGGCTTCAGGTTTCAGCGGTGCAGCCCACAGATCGTCTGCGCCGTGATGCCCTGTATAGTTCTTGGGCGGTGTGGCCTTTATCGCCTAGGCTCAGCAGTTTGAAAGCCACCGCCTGATGATTCGTTAGCGACGCACTGCTGCTGTGCCCTAGCGCTACGACTGATGGCGGCATGCCCACGGATGGTCGGTCGGAGGAGGAGGTGGAGGAGGGGTGGGAGGAGGAGGAGGAAGTAGGCCTCAAACACCGGACAGAGGGAGGCCCCGCAATCCTCGGTCGTCGGCAGGATATGACAGCCGCAGGGTCACACTGGTCCCAGCCTCCACCATGTAAACCAATGTGCCCGACAGGGATATATAGTGGCCCGGCCGGCAGCACTCGTCCACGTGTCAGTGGGCAGGTGGACTTGTCAGAAAACGGGCGTTGGTAGGCACGGTTATGTTGTCTGACACGTGATTGGTGCAGGGCTGGGACGGCACATCGGGAAAAGTAGTGGCGGATGGGGGATTCCCCGAATACCGAGGGTGCGGCCGCCGCCATGAGGCTGCGAAAGGCATGGTTCTCTACTAGCCTTATAGGGCAGCATCTCAAGGCTTAGCAATCGGCATGTGCACATGAAGGGCTTGTGCGTGCGGGGGGGTTGCACTCTATTTGCGGATCCGCTTCCAGCGTCTCTGGGGTAGGAGAGCTGAAAGCTGGTGGATGCTTGGAGAGGATCGTGGAGCGTGACGATGGGGTTTTTTTGGTCGGCAGGGTCCTGGAGCAGGGGGATGACTATCAAGCTGACACAGGGGAGGAGCAGTGGTGTGGCACGGCCGGAGGTTTGAACGCGCGTGTTTCGCCACTGAGTGGGGTGTTTAGCATCATATGCCTGCGCCATTAATGGTGGTAGTTAAGCTAGTAGTGTGGAACCCTGCTGATCCGGTTTGGGCCATGTGGCACACCACAGTACGCGGCATCCGGTGTTGTTTCCTTTAAGAACCTCCAGGTGGGAAAAAACTTCTGCAAATCGAGCCTCGCCGCAGGAGCCCTCGCACGGGAGCTTCACTAGTTGACAATTTGGCGCTGATGCACCAGCTCTGGCCTGCCTCTCCGTCTGCGGCCTACCACTGCTCTTCAACCTGTCTGGTCGAGGACTCCTCCGTCTCAGAAGCAATTGTAACCGGCTCTCACCAGCTTGGGTTCTCTGTTCACCCATCATATCCGTTACATCAGTCTGCTCCCCCCTGGACTTCTGCCCTGACAAACAACGTCCCCACTGTATGCAACCGTGTTCCATAGTCGGACAACCTCTTTCACATTCTCCACTCGTCAACAAGGTCACATCAACCACAACGTGCGACTGGTGGAAAAAACTGGGGCTCAGAAAATTGCTCATCAGCAACAGGACAGTGGTTTGTGACTGTGGGAAAGGGTCCAGAAAACAAGTTCTCAGAGTAGTATGCCGGTTGCAAATGGCAAATTTGCTGGGAGGGGGCAGACTGGGGGGAGGAGGCTGAGGTGCAGGAGCTGGAGGAGTGCCGATTTTTCGGTGGACATGGGTGTACTGCGTGGAAGACTGAGGTGGACAAATGCTCGCGAAGCATTGTCGGCAATCACGACATCACCTGTTCGCACTTTCTGGCTCACAGTGCTTACCACGAGTCCCAGGGGAACTTCAGACATGAAACTCGGGGGGTAGCTCTCGCGTTCCCCTGCCCTAAAGCAGGTGGTGTCTCCACCCCGCCAGGACACGGCCTCTGACCCCTGCAGTAGTGTAGGACGCCAACGTCCCGCCCTCGTCCTCTACCCCGAGCCTGGGTTATTTAAACATTTTGAAATGAGATTATAACTTGTATTTTTTTTTTAACTTTTTTTTTTTTTTTTTTTTGTGTTTTTAGTTTTTAAAACCAACGATGCCTATCCTATGCTTAGGGCTATTTTTAGCCAAGTTATTACAGCACATACTATGCCAGAGAGATAGCGCTGAGTATGAAAATAAGTAAAATAAAAAAAGAAATGGCAGACTGGCCTAGTTGCAATACAACCCCCGGCCCTAAAAATTTCCCACTCGGTTCTTTGCGATGGATAGGTGCGTCAGTAAAACACAAGTGTCGCAAAAGTCTGCGCAAATTGCGCCAATTGATAGGATGCACTTTCAGCAAGTACAGCCACCAGCGATCAACCAGGAAAATCAAATAAATAACGCTACGTAAGGCGTAATTAAGACGTTTGTATTCTCCTTGGCTATTTCTAGCCAAGTATTACAGCCACTACTATGCCAGATTGAGATGACGATGAGTTATGAAAAAAAGAACGTATAAATAAAAAGAAACTGGCAGACTGGCCTATTGAAATACAAACCCGGGCCCTAATTAAATTTCCACTTCGGTTCTTGGGCGATGGATATGTATGTGAGTCACTAAAACACAGTCGGTCGCAAGTCTGATCCAAATGCTCCCAATTTGATAGTCGATGCACTGCAGAAAAGTACAGCCACCAGCAGATCAACCAGAAATCAATATATATAACGCTACTGTAGGCGTAATTTAGACGTTTGTATTCCCTATTGCTATTTTCTAGCCAAGACTCCTCATCTGTCCCCCTCTTTCTCCCCCTCGTTCCGTTTTTTTCTCACTTATCACAGCACACTACTATGCAGATGAGATGGACGCTGAGTTCTGAGTTATGAAAAAATACGTAAAAAAAAGAAACTGGCAGGAGGGCCTAATTGAAATAAAAACCCGGCCCTAATAACTTTCCCACTTCGGTCTTTGCGATGGATATGTGCGTCACAAAACACAGTGGTCGCAGTCTGACTCCAAATTGCTCCCAATTTGCATAGTAGATGCACTGCCAGCAAGTACAGCCAACAGAGATCACAGAAATAAATTATATAACGCTATGTAGGCGTATTAAAGGACGTTTGTATTGCCTATGGCTCTTTTCTAGCAAGTTATAACGCACATACTATGCCAGAGAGATGACGCTGAGTTATGAAAAAAAATAAACGAAATAAAAAAAAGGAAATGGCAGACTGTGCCTAGTTGAAATACAACCCGGGCCCCCCTAATAAATTTTCCACTTCGGTCTTTGCGATGGTATGTTGCGTCACTCTAAAACACAGTGGTCGCCAAGTCTGATGACTCCAAATTGCTCCAATTTGATAGTAGAATGCACGCAGCAAGTACAGCCACCAGCAGAGCACCCAGAAAAAAATCAAATATATAGAACCTACTGTAGGCGTAATTAAGACGTTTGTATCTCCTATGGCTATTTTTAGCCAAGTATTCAGACAACTACTTGCCAGAGAGATGACGCTTTGAGTATTGAAAAAAATAAACGTAACATAAAAAAAGAAACTGGCAGACGTCCTAATTGAAATACAACCCGGGCCCTTAATAAATTTTCCAACTTCGGTATTTGGAGATGGAGATGGCGTATAAAACACAGTGGTCGCAAGTCTGACTCCAAATTGCCCCAATTTGATAGTAGAGCATGCAGCAAAGAAGTACAGCCACAGCAGATCAACCAGAAAATCAATATATATAAGCTATTGTAGGCGTAATTAGACGTTTGGATTCTCCTATGCTATTTTCTAGCCAAGTATAACAGCACAACTACTATGCCAGATGAGAGGGACGCTGAGTTATGAAAAAAAAATAACACGTAAAATAAAAAGAAAACTGCAGACTGTGCCTAATTGTGAAATACAACCCCAGGCCCTAATAACTTTTCCCACTTCGGTCTTTGCGAGGCTATAGTGAGTCACTAAAAACACAGTGGGGGGGGGGGGGGGGGGGGGGGGGAGGGGGGGGTCGCAAGTATCGGACTCCAAATTGCTCCATTTGATAGTAGATGCACTGCAGCAAGTACAGCCACCGCAGTAATCAACAGAAATCAAATAATATAACGCTACTGTAGGCGTAATTAAGACGTTGGTATTATACTAGGATATTTTCTAGCAAGTATAACAGCACACTACTATGCCAGATATGAGATGACGCTGAGTTATGAACAAAATAAAAGAAATAAAAAAGGAGGAAATGGCCAGACTGTGCCTAGTTGAAATACAACCCCGGCCCTCCCCCTACTAAATTTTTCCCACTTCGGTATTGAGCGATGATATGGGTCACTAAAACCCGTGGTCGGAAGGTCTGACCTCCAAATGCTCCCAATGTGATAGTACGAGCACTGCAGCAAGTACAGCCACAAGCAGACTCAACCAGAAATCAAATATATATAACGATACTGTAGGGATTAAGGGACGTGTGTATTCTCCTATGCCTATTTTATAGCCAGTATTACAGCACATACTATGCCAGATGAGAGACGCTGTGAGTTATGAAAAAAAAATAAAAGTAAATAAAAAGAAACTGGCAGACTGTGCTAATTTTACTCAACACCCCTAATAAATTTTCCCACTTTGGTGTTTTGTTTGGGGTGGATAATGTGTGTAATAAGAGTAAAACACAACGGTATAGCAAGGCCCCCTGCGATCCTAACAAAAGGGTACTAGATGCAAATAAAAAAAAAAAGTCGAACGTTATTGTATAGCCTAAGAAGGGCTGTGGGTCTTTAAGAATCACTCCGCCTAACAGTAGTAAGCTATAGAACCACTACGCTTTCCTGAGCAGCAGCAGCTCTATGCCTAGCGGCATACAGACGAGAATGATCGAGCGTGCGGGCCAGCGGCTAGTCTATCCCAGGGGTCACCTGATTAGGCCAGCCAACCACTGCTATCTACGTTGTAGGGTACCATCATGTGGGTTTGGAGGGCAGCGTCTCATGGCTTGTGATTGGATTGTGTCTGGCCGCAAAAAGCAAAACGGCGGGGAGCTGCCATTTCTCGAGCGGGCGAAATACCTCGGTCGAGCACGAGCAGCAGTTAAGAGTACGCTAATGCTCGGATGAGCATCAAGCTCGGACGAGTTAAATTTTGTTCGCTCATCTCTACAATGTTAGATATAACATGGCCACCAGAATTCAATGAGAAAACCAATTCCACCAGAGGATATTCTGTTGGGTCTGCCCCTGACGTTCTCTATTTGGATCTTATTCTACACTCCTTCAGCATTTACACAATCAGAATTTTTATGTGGATTGAGGATGTTGAGTAAATTATATTGATTTTTAACCGCTAAAAAAAGAACAGGGAGGGCCTTACTAAAGTATTTAACAGTTTTTTTTAAAAAGATTTCTGTTCGAAAATCACATTATAATATGATACAAAGCATGTATTAGGTTATACTTTTTACTACTTCTTCTGTCTTGCATTCAATTGCAAATCCTCTGGGAAGCCCTTCCATTGAAACTGAAAACCACTATTTGAGGCTATGCATTGTGCCAGATCCCTACGGACAGCAGCCTTGCTCGGCTCTGATAGACCCACCTATAGATATAGATGCAATAAATATATTGTATAGTTGTTATTGTTGCAATAAAAAATTCCATTTATGATGCATTACACCAGTAAAGAGGAAAGGACATCATCGCGGTTTATAAATACAATATAGCATGGTTTATTGTGACAAGTAATGACTTTACATCTTTCACCTTTAGCCATATCACAGCACATGTTTTCCACTTAATGACAAGGCCATTCTCAGGTTTTTTTTTTATTGCGTTTAATATAATTATAATTTGAATGATTAAACAATTCAATTTGGGATCAATTTCCTTTTTTGTTTTGAAGAGGTAGGAATAATTTTTGTGCCACTGGTGTTTTTTAAAACGTTTAGACTCAAACTTTTTTACATACAATTTTATTTTTCTTCTTTAACATTCTTTATGTTACTTTTTCCCACAAGGGGACCACACAATAGCAGGTGTATTATGCGGACCCTAACCAGGCCTCTGCCTGTCCTTTAGTGGATTTCCTGGGCTGGTATGAGAGTCATTTCGGAACCTTTGATCAGCTAGGATTGCCCAATAGGAAGACGAGCTCAATCCGGGGTCTAAGAGTCTTTAAAAAACACCATTTACGACAACCGTGGTATTAAAGATGTAAAAAACCAGGATTGAGGCTTTATAATCCGAGTAATGGGGCGGGGTTGGTCTTAACAAAGAAGAAGCAGAAAGCTAAGTCATATGATATTCTTTAGAAAGGCGTTGCACTCAGAAGACGAGCACCTTAACTTGCCACAGTAGTAACGTCTGAAATGGTGGTCGTTAAGATAATGTACATTTTTTTGTTTTAAACAAATTATAATAAAAAATAGGTTAAACATGAGCAGATATATAAAGTTTGGATTGATATACAAGCAGTCCCCTGATTTCAGACGATCTCTAGTTACAAACAGACCTCCTGAATTTGGGTAATTACTGACTTAACCCTATGCTACAATGAACTGCTGTCTTGTAAACAGCTCGTAACCAGATCTGATACAATGAACCATGAAAAAAATGAAGGAAAGAATTTTCTGATCTACATGAAAAATTTATATAAATCCAACGGTCCTTCCAGTACTATCTTTGAAAAAGATTTACCAATCAAAAATAATGTAGGCAAATTTTAGCTTAGTTTACATATATAGACACACCCAAATTATAGATCAACCCGATTGCAAGGGAATATGGTCTCTAAGTTATGACAATCAATATAGAAATCTATAAAAAAGAAGTTTCTGTTATAGAGAAAGGGCGGCACGGATGGCTGAGGAGTAGCACATCTGCCTTGCAGCACTGGTTGTCCTGGGTTCGAATCCCACCAAGGTCAACATCTGCAAAGAGTTGTATGTTCTCTCCGTGTTGCGGGGGTTCCTCCGGGTACTGCCAGTTTCTCCCACACTTCAAAACATACTGTTAGGTTTGTTTAGATTGTGCGCCCCATGGGACAGGGACCAGTTTGACATGTTGTGCAGGTGCTGCGGAATCTGTGTGCGGCTATATAAATAAAGAATATTATTATTATTATTAATTACTAAAGCATACTGGCAGTCTGTACGAGTTACATACAAGATAGATTGTTTTGTTGTTGTACTTAAGTTGATTGTAGTTATTTTGGGAACTGATATATGTATAATTGTAACTCCAGAAAAAAATGTTATTTGTCCCTGTGACAATTGGATTGGGAACAAGGAATTATCAATAAATCTTAGAGAGGACCCTACAGCTGATCATCGCACAGCCTGGCGACTGAAGTTAAAGTATCCATGAGAGTTTCCCCAGAGGTCACAGTGGGAAGAGAGGTGTCTGTAAATCGGGGTTCGTCTGTAAGCCGGGTGTCATGAAGTCGGGGAACTACCTTGTACTGAGGCACATCTTTCAGTGATCTTGAAATATGTGCTAAATATGTTCTCTGGGCATAAGCTGACTTTTACATTACTGAAAAGATGTGAGAGAATGAGATGTGTTCTGAAATTGAAGAAAAAGTGATGCATGAGAAAAAGCAGAAAAGCCCACAGTAATAGATTTAACAAAATTCAGGGATCCGAACTACTAATTTAAAGGAGAATATAATTAATAAATTCATATAAGCTCTTTATTCTATTATAGCGGAAGACGGGGGAGTCCATCTGGACTAGAATGACTCATGTGCCACAAGTTAATTAAAATTTATGAAATATAAGCAATTAAAACTAAAGGGGCATTTTATGGGTGTAAGAAAGGCACAATCATATGTTGTCTGGATGAAACGACGTGCGAGCCTCGGTAGGGAAAGTATGTATTAATATTACAGGTGCCATCATAGTTTTGACACAATACAACAAGAAAACCAGAGGAGAGTGAAATAATGCGTTCATCGAGGTTCTCTTAAGGGAAAAGGAAGTTCAAGCCATTTTACTTAAATAATATAAATTCATTTATTGCATTACATAATTTTACATTTCTTTTTCTATCAATCTCTTTTCATGTGAATAAACGGCAGTTGTGGAGGCCCATCTCTGGATTGACTGTAACCAAGACTATGGAGTAATATTTATCATATTGCCATCAGCCCCTGCGTGGCATAGAAAAAATGCAACCGGCAACTTATCACATGTGAACAGTCGCTGGCTGCCAGAGAAGTGTGCAGGCTGTGCCCCCACGCGTGGCCGGCCGTGCTACCCTCACGTCCCACTGGCATGAGGGTGGCCGATTGGGCTAAATAATCCGCAAGTGGTAGCAATAACTAGCATTTCGATATTATTTCAGTGCTTCTACCCCATTTAGAATTAACACATAGTTGACAAGCACCCACACACACATATTTAATTTAATACCAAATTCAAGCCTTAACTAATTGGGAAAAACTCAAATGGACAATCTTATGTACAGACCACCTTGTTACAGTCATCATTACAACTTTGCTACCAACATACCGACTCAGAATACTACAAATGCATGCCAAAAAACCTCAAACCCTCCTGCTTTTTGGCTATGCCATCCCTGAAGCTTTCATCCTTCTGACAGAGAAATGTAAGGCGAAAACAAATGTGGCCAACGTGATAGAGTGGTGGAAGGTGAAGACAGAATTATGGAAATCACAGAGGGTGTTTCCAGAGATACAGGAGATATGGCACAGGACAAACAAATATGGAGGTGGCGGAAAAATGGTAGGCCACAAAGTGGCACAATGATAAGAGTGGGGATGGTGGGTGTGCAGCAGAAGCAGCAGAGGTAGCCTACAGGTGGAGCAGTCGTTTGGGGGGACAGCAATAGGTGCAGCAACCTGTAAAGCCCAGAGTGGCCACATGGTATATAGTGTGAAGGTGGCATCAACAGGAGACCACAGGTGGGCAGCACATGGTGCATGCAACATGGAAAGCCAACGAGTGAGTGTCATTATCCAATGACAGGTAGTGTGGGAGGTTGGCGCGAAAGACGCAGTCAACAGGAGCCCACATTTGCACGCAACATGGAACGCCCAGAAGATGGCCAAGATTGTACTGGTGTGAAGGGTTCGGCATCAACAGCAGGATCCCACAGGTGCGTAAACATGGTGGCAGCAACGAGGAAACCACAGAAGGTCCAATGAACAGAGTGTGGAGTGGCTCTGAAGTCATCAGCACAGCAACAGGAGGCGCACAAGATTGGCACATGATAGAGTGTGGAGGGGCGGCAGCAGCAGGAGCCCGACTGGTGTTCAGCCAACATGGTTGGCAGCAACAGCGAAGCCACAAGTGGCCACAAGTCGCACTTGGGAGGGTGTACATGCCGTAAGAAGAGGGTGTAATCCTGTATCAGGCATGCGAATCAGGCAGCAAGCTGCTCTTGGGCCATGAAACAGCAGTGTGGCAGCAGTGCGAGGATGGGAGCGAACGGCCCGCGGGATACACAACACGCTTCTTTCGTCGTCCAAGTAAGCAGTGGCACGAGGCAGCGGCATTAGTAGTCAGCTCGTGCAGATGGTGAAGTGCAGAGGGGTTTCTTCTCACGAGGCCTCCCCCCCACCATCTTTACCAGAGGACTGGAATTGTCACACACCTCCACACCTTGGTCATTGTGCCATTTCTCTTACTCCCTGCTTGCGACTGACGGCACTTCCCACACTGTGCACACACTGGTAACCTACCAGTTGCTGCCTGCTCCAGATTTGTCCATCCTGATTCCACTTTAATGACTCAATGCTGCTGCTCCTCCACGTACTTACAAAATTTCACAAAAGCCAAACCTTAACCATTATGTAAAAGAAAAAAACATCGATAGGGGGGGGGCGGCCGCAGGGGAACACAGGTGAGAACAGTCAAAACCACCTAAAGATTCAACAGAAGAAGAAGTATAATTGTTCACCGCAATCAACGCTCTTGCCCGCTCTTTATTATCGACACATCAAGCGCCAAGAGTTAAGTTAGTTAACATCCCTTTCTTGATGGAAAAAAGGTGTGCTCTGTTTCCACGCTACTCACTCAGTTTCTTCCGGTCTTGCTGGACGAAAAATCCGGATACGTTGTTTGTTACCAGTAGTGCGTGGGTAAAATCCTCGACCAGGAACTGATGCACGTTGTGGTGGGTTCCACAATTCCGCGGATCACTGCACGCCGTTCAAAGACAAAAGTTAAAATAGGCCTTAGTAGTTGAAAATGCACGTTCGGTTTTCCTCGCCCAACTCGATTTTGCCTCCACGGCTTCTTGCTGGGGCTTCTCCGTCGGAGGCGAAACTCGAGGACGGGCGAGGAGAACCGAACGTGCACTTTTTAATTACTAAGGCCTTATTTGAACGTTGTCTTGAACCGGAGTGACCGCGACATTTGTGGAACACACCACACGGGTGGCAGGCAGTTCCTGTCGGCGCGGAGGATTTTACCCAGCGCACGGTAACAAAAACGATCCGGATTTTCGTTCAGCAAGTACCGGAAGAAAGCTGAGTGAGAGGCGTGGAAAGTACGAGCACACCTTTTCCATCAAGAAGGAACTGTTAATCTACTCACCTTGCGCGGCGTTGATGTGCGCTAATAAGACGGGCAAGGACGTTGATGCGGTGAAGATATACTTCTTACCTCCACTATTGTCTTGACACAGACTGTGGCATACCAGTTGCTAAACACCTCCAGATTGTCTTGTGCCCTCTCTGACTCTCATTCTGCTCGCCGCCATCTCAGGCTCTGTCATTCTGCCACAACTGTGCCGGCCATGATGATGTTGCTACCACCTCCATATTATGTCCACCCGCGTCACTCTCTGGCCTACTCATGCTTGCTGCCAACTGCCGCTGTCTCCTGGAACACCCTGTGATTTCCATAATGCTGTTTCACCTCCACCACTCTATCACGTGTGCCACTATGTTTGGTTTTCCCCTTAGTAATATGGTCAGAAGATGTGTGAAAGCTTCAGGATTGATATGCCAAAAGAGGAGGGGACACAGACACCAGAATACATGCAAATATCCCATTTACCGTCACTCTCTGTTTTGGGATCAACCTTCCGTTTGTTTTTGGCTTTAGCAATACGATGGAGTTATTGACCGATTGAAAGAGGAAAATTGACTGACGAAATGAAGGCATATGAATCAGTGACGTTCAATGACAAAAGTTACGCCATCCACCCTCTCCATCTTTTGGGGGTTCTAACATGTAATCTGTGTGAATTATGAACCATCCCCCTGATGCCATGGGTGTAAAAAAAGATTGCACTCATTGTTGTTATAAGCGGATCTTGGCCCTCAGCTCAGTCCTGTTCGAGCTGCCCCAGATGGTACCTTGCGGCTTGCATAGGCCTTCTTCACTTATTTGTTCAAGTTGGCCTCTTGTAAAGTGCCCATGGAATTGAAGAGTTGAAGCGATTCAAGAGCATTGTTTGAAAACCAAACCATGTTCCTATGCATATTAAGCATTGCACAATGTTTTAATAACTCCTACAGGCTCCGTCACAGCCAATAGTCCTGTTTTATTTGCCATGATTCTAAACGGGTCGAATCGAAGTTTGTTGGAAAATTTGGCGAACTTTCCAAATCGAATTTTTGAAAATCTCTACTCCAAGATAAAAGCATGTTGACCGTAAATATCAAACCTCCAGTTGGCCACGCGCCCCATACAAAAGTGAGGGAAAAGGTTATCGCAGTTTTAGCGATCGGCAGGGACGGAAGAGTAAAGAGTATGGCGACATGTATGAAATACTTTGACATCCTCCCACAGTGACCATCCAAAGTAGCACAATTAATAGAGTTAGTGGCAACCAACAATATGCAAAACCACCACATCCCAAACAGCATCAGTCTTCATTCTTTTGACAAGAAGTTTAGGGCTTAGTAGGCACACAAGCAGATCTATGTAGCAAGTCAGGGGGGAAAGAGATCTCACAAAATAGTTCATATGCCTGAACTGGGAGAAGGCTAGAGAAATCTTCGATGATTCTCAACGGGACAGAAGCATTTAAATGGTCCAACAAGGCCCCAGGATGTGTCAAATCTGACTCAAGTTTCAGTCCAAGTTCTCACCCATGGTTCTATACATCCTCCTTCTTGCATGAGTTTTTCCAGGTCATCAGGTATAGATGTTAGGCGTAAAATGTGGCATAGAGGATCCCAATCCCATTTCTGGGAATGCCCGACCCTCAGCCTTTTGGAGAGATGCGTGTGAAATAATTTCCTCGTTGCTGGAAACAATGTCCCCCCAGAACCGCAATAGCCACTCTGGCTACTGAATATAAAGACGATCCCTCCCAGGAATAGGAAAGTTGGGATTCCCATTATCCTCCAGCTGCTAACTTTGATAGCTATGATTGGAATCCCTCTCCCCCGACCCAGAAGGCCTAATTGAAAGGTTGGACCTACTTTGCCATATGAAAAGGCATTTGGCACCCTCAGGAAGAAATAGACAGATACCATGCCATGTGGGATCCGTGGTTTAAAACGAAGACAGGGGACAAGATGACAGTTAATTTAGTCTGATTACAGGTTATACAAGAGGTTTAAGAGTTAATTATAAGACTTCTATAATCACTTTTTCTCATTTAAGAAGGCTTTATTATTATTTTATTAATATGAAGCCCTTATAGAGAATAACGAGTAGTGCGCTGAATAATATGTTAATACTTCTATGTGTTGGAAAAGCTATGTATACCATTTGATGAGTTTTTTTTTTTTTTTTTTTTAAAAGTCATGTAATTGTATCGTGCTACGTAATGACATTGCGGGCTGAAAACAAATAATTTTTAAAAAAAAGTAATACAAAAAAGCACAAAATGGCTGGCATTATCATTAAGGTGGGTCATGACATACACTGGGGCAGATTTATTACCCGGTCCCGTTCGCGGATCCAGCGGCACGTTTCTCCTCCTGACGCTTGGATTCGGGTCAAGTGCCGGGATTCATCAAGGTTAGTTCCTCCCGGCCGTCCACCAGATGGCGTGCTGCTTGCGCTGAAAAAGCATCTGAACGCGCTGGAGTTCACCGGGCCTGACAAAGTGAAGGTAAGACGCGTCCCAAGCGACACATTTGTCTTTTTTTAAATGCTGCGTTTTTTTTTCGAATCTCGGGTTGTTTTCGCGCGGCCAGCCCCCGTGATTTCCGTCGACGTGCATTGCCGGCGCCGATTGCCACAATCCGACGCGCTGCGCCAAAATCCCTCGCAATACAGGGGGAATCGGCGAAAATCGAAATATTCGGGTAACACATTGGAAACACGCGAATCGGGCCTCAGTATATGACCCCACTGTGTGGGGGTATCACGTAACATTGGCCTGTGAGACAAAGATAAGAACCTCGATTTACTCAATGCATAAATGTATTACTTCGCTGTGTTGATTCTACAGGTATCACATCTGTCGCAGAATACAAAGCATTTTATAGTATAATTGATCAGAACTTTGCTGAAACGATTGCTGATCGTAGTAAATTAATTGAAGAACTTTACAATGATCTTACCATGCTATCATCATGGTGAAAATATCTGTTATGCTGATTTAATACCAACATATGACCAAAGATGTTATTCTTGTAGAATATTATACCAGACTTTCCGCATTTGGTAGATTCCTTCTATATTTGCACATTAATCCCGTATAACTAGAGTGAATATGACCACTAAACCACTCTTTAACATTAAGTGATGTTTTAATAAAGGAAACGTTTCCAAGTATATTACGTGTAACCAGATATTCTAGAAGAAGCAGAACTAAACTATCTATATCTGAAGCTGACAGATCATTCGGGTGCGGAAGAACGATTACAGTATTAAATTTGATATTGTCAACTCCTAACTATACTTTTTCCTGCTGAAGACACAGAGTAATGTACGCACCAAGGAAACAAGTCATTGATGAGTGAGCTGAAAATCTAAAATTAGTCTATCAAGTGCACCATTCAATACCTTTGAAAAGAAAAGAAAGGAGATTAAAAAACAAAAAAACAAAAACAAAGCAAGAGCAAAAGAAAGAGCAAATAAAACAACTCCTTTAATAACAAGCTCTTCTGCATAAACAAATGAATAACATTATTTTGGAAACAGCTGCATTAAAGGGAAACATATTCATCTTCCATTGTTACAAGAAATTTAAACAGATATGGGACGATGGACACCAGTTTTTTTAGAAGAGGCATGAAAATTGCAACTTCTGGCGTATGCCTTTTGTGCACAAGGCATTTTGTTTTTACAAAACGTGGTTTGTGGATGGGAGAGGAAACAAGGCAAGCCTGGTAGGCAATGTCTTAGAGAGCCAACCAATTTACTATGACTAATCACACTGGTTGTGAGCTGAAATTTGTGTCAACCTCTGGACTGATATGAATTCAATTCTGTTACTTGAGCCAGAATTACTGAAGAAGTGCCAGTCTTAATACAGCCGCCAATTGTATCTTCATTTTCATGCATTTACCTTAGAGATTCTGTTCCTTTCAAACCTGGAACCAAGTTCCACTCAAGATAATATCATGTGTGTTTGACATCGCTTGTTAAAGTCCTTCTTCCCAGCCTATTATGATGCTGTGTGCTGTTTCTGAGTCTCACTGCTTTCCCCTTGTCTTCTAGCTAAACTGTTGTGATCGGGCTACGACCTTCTTTTTATTGTTTCGTGTCTAGACAATAGGGAAGGACATCTTGGTTTGGGTTGCCGACATCAATTAAAATACTGTGGCAAAAAGGCAGGGCTATTGGGGCTTTAAGGGTTTTAAGGTCCTGGTCTGTTCTTTCCTCCTGAGTCCAGTGTCCCGATACAATGGGTTATTAACTTAAAGTGGGTTTGTCAAATTTTTTGTGTTAACATGCATCCACCTAAAATAATCTCTTGCCTCTTACAACCTCTTCATGCAATGGCAGATCCATAGCATTTTACATAAAAGTGTACTTACCATCCCTGCTTCTTTGTTCTATATCCTGGGTGTAGTCAGCGGAGTAATGGTCCAAGTAACATTCTGTGCTGCAACATATTATGGGCAAGATTTATTACCCGGTTCCATTCGCGGATCCAGTGGCGGGTCTCCGTCGAGGAATTTCAGTTTTCCATCCGACAATCCACTAAGGTAAGTGCGTCCGAGTCCACCAAAAAACTAGAAGAAGAGAAGAGGAAGAGGAGGACGACCACCCGTTTTGTAGCCACCAACAACGCCGTCAGTAACAAAAACAAATAGGGGACACCATGGGCAACCGAATACAGCCCAAAGCCCCTAAAGAGTAATAGTGACTAGAAGATAGAATATATATATATATACCTCCTCACCAGGCCACTTTATCGGTACACTGTCCAAGCTGCTCGTTAACACGTTAAATTTCTAATCAGCCAACTCACATGGCGGCTTTTAGGCATGTAGACGATGGTCAAGACACACTATCCTGCAGTTCATACCGAGATGCATCAGTAGTGGAAGAAGAGTGATTTGAGTGCCTTTGAATGTGGATGGTTGGTGTTGGGCCATAGAGGGCTGTCTAGTATTCAGAACCTGTGATCTATCTTGTTTCTTTTTCACGCACACCATCCTAGGTGTACAAGAATGGGGTCCGAACAAGAAAAAAACATCCAGAGGAGTCGCAGTTTCTGTGGGCGGAAATGCCTTGTTTGAATGCCAAGGTTCAGAGGAGAATGGGCAGATGGTTCGAGTGATAGAAAGGCACACAGTGACTCAATCGCCACCCTTAACACCAAGGTAGGCCGAAGAGCAATCTCAACGCACAGTACGTGCTAACTTGTAGACAGATGGGCTTACAGCAGCAGAAGACCAGACCGGGTGCCACTTCCTTTCAGCTAAGAGAACAGGAAAACTGAGGCTACAAGTTGCACAAGCCTATCGAAATTGGACAGTAGAAGTGTCAGGATGACGGGTTGTGGATCCATGGACCACTGCAGACGATTACTCAACGCCAACTACAACCTGGACCCCGGAAGTCTAAGTGGTACCTCGCCGTTTTATCACCAGAGCCGCCGCAAAGCGGGTTAACAAGCTTCGACTTTGTACCACCAGTGTTCTCCAGAGTCGTGGACTGTCTGCATGGCGGCCAAGTTGAGTACAGAAAACTGAATCAATCTCTGGTCTAAGTCCAGCAAGGGTCAGGCAGGCGGCAGAGATGGCAACGCTAGGGTCAATCCGGGTCAGCAACAGAGTCACAAGCAAAGAAGGGTACGGAACACAAACAGCAGCACGGAGGAACACTTGGTACACGTGAAACACGGAGGAGCTCAGGTACACAGGAACACGGAGGGAAACAGGGAAAACAGGAGACACAGTGAACGCCAGGAGACAAAGGAACGCAGGGTCAATCGCCAGTAAAGCTTTCTGCTCAGGCTGTGAGGCCAAAGACCCGGCAGGGCTTGCAGGAAGAGGCGGCTTGCCAGCCCCCGCCAATTAATGGCGAGCTGGCCCTTTAAATCTGAGAAGGAGACAGCAGAAATCGACGACTCATCGAACCAGGCAACGTTTTTCCAATCTTGCTTTGTCACTGTGGTCCCGCGACCCATATCGTGGGTCGCGGGCCTCATCCGGCTGCCCAGCCCCCGCCAGCGCGCAGCAGCGCGGTCTCAATGGGCCCGAGCCACCTCTCACCGTCCGCTCTCGGCTCGCTGGTCTCTGGCGCGTTCCTCGATTTCTCTCGACCCCTTAGGTCGCGGCGGGACTGCGGAGGGAAGAGCAACACTGTGTGATGCCATCATGTGATGCCATCTTCCAAATATGGACCAAAATCTATGAGGAATGCTTCAGCTCCTTGTTTAAATCTATGCCACGAAGAATTGAGCGCAGTGGTCGTGAAGGTAAAAGGTGGTTCCAACCCGTTACTAGCATGGGTACCTATAAGTATCCGGTGAGTGTATATATCATATGATTTTTTTTTCTTTCTATCTGAAAATATCTGTACATTCTTTGTTGGTGGCTAAGTGGTAATCACATGTGTTACCTGCCTGTTGTGGTTGTCATGAGGCATGACTGTTTCCCAGATGATATGGTATATAACAGTGAATACCACGTGCTCTAATGCCATTAATTATAAAGAGTACAATGGGTAGAAATGTATTCATGACCCCTTTAATATTTTACTATTGTTTCATTGTCATGCAGACAATTATAAGATCAAAAAACTTTTTTGGTTCACTAATGTACACTTGACCCATTCAGAAATGTAGATATTTTTGCAAATTTATTAAACAAGAAAAACTGAAATAATCAAATGGTTATAAGTATTCATACCCTTTGCTGTCACACTTCATATTTAACTCAAATGCCTGTCCATTTCCTCTGGTTCTACCCTTCATTGGAGTCGAGCTATGTTTAAGAACCTGATTGTACTTGATTAGGGAAAGGACGGCACACATATCTTTAAAGACAGCTCCAGTACAAGTCAGCGCACACGAGAATGCATAAGGTCTAAGGAACTGCCCAAGGCTCAGAGACGAATTGTGGCAAAGCACAGTTGTGTCAAGGTTAGAAAAGAATTTGCAGCACTGAATGTTTCTATAAGCGACATATAATCCTTAAATGAAAGCAGTTGGCGATGAGCAACACTCTTCCTCGCCTGGCCAAATATGCATCAAGACAGAAGAGCTGTAAAGAAACACCACAGTTTCATGTGGACTGAGCTCCAGAGAGCAGTTAGGGGATGGAGAAAGTTTCATCAAAGTAAAATTCACTCAGCTTTCCACCTGTCGATCATATGTTGCTATGGGGTGTTTTTCCACTGCAGAGGTCGGACAACTGGTTGCAAGTACAGGAAAGATGAATGGCAGCGCAAACAGAGATATCCTGGGATGCAAACTCTTCAGAGTGGCTCGGGACCTCACTCTGGGCGAAAGGGTACAGCTTCAAACAAGCCAATGACCTTAAGCACAATAAGCAGTCTCTGGAGAGACTTGAAATGATTGTCACCAAACGTTCACCTCCAACCTATTGGCCAATGAAGAGGTATCTGCAAGGAAGAGGCAGAAGATCACCAAATGCAGGTATTGAAAAACTTCTCTTGGCATCCTTTCCCAATAGACTCATGGCTTTTGTAGTAGCTCAAAAGGTTGATTCTTAACTCAAGACGGGCAAGTGTCTGAGATATACTTATGACATGTGATACTTAAGTTTTTCCAAAGTATCTACATCTCATTTTTTTTCTGTCAAGATGGGGTGGTCAGAGTTTGTACATTATAGAGCAAAAAAAACTTATCTGCTCTCCATTGGCTGCAATGAAACAATTTCAAGGGTCTGAATAATTTCCAACACCACGGGTAATGTCTGATACAAGACATACGAAGTATTTGAAAGAAAAAGTTTATATTTGTATGTCACTTTTACCATAATACTGTCAAAATAAATAGTAACAAAATGAGGACATGATTGTAGGAATACATTTTAGTTTTATACCAATCATTATTCCCACACACTATAAATAATCATCTGGCTTTTTACTGTTGAAAAGCTTAGACCATTGGCAGCTACTCCAGTAAACAAAGGACAAGTTGGCAACAGTTATTCTAAAAGTTTTTGCATTAAATACATTCTCCCCCCACGTATTAACCCTCTCCCCCATAATTTATGAATAATTCTATGCTGTCATAAGTGGACAAAGTCCAGAACCCACAAAGCTATAATGCTATGGGTCAAAGTCTTATTGCGGTAAGATTGGGGGGTCTGGTTGATTTTAAATTTCATTTAATAAAAAAAAATACATTGTCAGCGCTCGCACTTGGATTCCACGCAGATCGGCTGATTTTTTTTTATATACTGTGCCAGTACATGAATGCGAAAATAACTTTGGAAACAAAGAACAAATCAGAAACTTTAATTTTGTGCTTGCGAAACAAAGATATGCTTGGAAATAAACAATGTACTAGAAAAAGAAAAGAATGCAGATTAATGAATTCTGTTGTAATAATCTCAATTGACAGATATGCGGGCGAGTTTCTTTCTAGTATGCTGCAGGTGTATGAAGCTCTAACAAAGCAACAAAGGCAATATGTTGCCAATTATCGCTGCCTTCCTTTCAATCCTTTTTAGTAGATAATAATAATGATTTTTGTATGACGTGTGGATGTAAGACAAATCTGCTTTTACCCACTGAACAACTATCATCCCTATTGGACCTATAATGCACCAGTTAATGTCAGCACTTATGCTTCATACAACATTCGCTTATTAAAATATAATTTTCTTCATATGTCTGCAAGTGGTTTTACCACAAACAAATCTGAACTTCTTTTCTGAACCTTCACATTGTATTTGTTACTTGTACTATTGATGAATCGTTATCGACTGATTTTTTTTTTTTTAACCATCAGTTGAAGCACGCAACTTATTAAAGGTTTGTACCAATGTAATTGTTATCCTCCATCCACAGTACACCTGAGAAAGGATTGTAACAGTTAATAAAGCTATAGCATGCCATTAGTGTCACTCGGTCACTAGTCATAACAATAACAGTAAACACAAAGAAACAGTATGTTAGTGCAATCATAGATAATCTTATATATATACTATATTATATATTATATATATTGCAGCAGCACTCATCAAGAAGAATAAAATATGGGCTAGGTGCACATCCAGGACCAGTCCATCCACATTCTAGTAAAAGAAAAATGGCAGCACACGCAGATTTCAATGTGGGAAAAGTGAACCAGTTTATACACACATGTGTCCATATATATGTAACTGTACAAGGCCAAATGATGTTCTATTATGCTGAAGAACATATATGTGAATAAAACAGTACTGTGCGGCAGCAACTCCTACACCAAGCTGTAGAGAAGGTCAGGGCGAGATGTAAAGTATGGGGTTAGGAGGACTGTAGGGGGCACACAGTGGCACAAGCCCCAGGGCCCCCACCACTTTGCCCTGTAAGGGGCCCCCACCAACAGTGTATTTGGCTCGGGCTCCCCGGGCCTGAATCCTCCAATATCCCTGAATCAGTGATGGCACGAGCAAGGGAACAGAGCACAGGAAAGAGCAAGGGAACTCTGTCCTGCCAGAGACATTCAGAAGTTAAACATCAAATGATCAGATGTAAATAAAGATGAGTAACAACACGGTGGCAAACATCAGAAACCACCTGTAGCATGGCGCCGCCATCTTTTGTTTACATTCCGATATCAGTGAGAGAAGGTGAAGGTAGGTTGTGGGATGCCATTGGGGAATGGGAAAGTGCGTACAATTTTAGTTATTTTTACCTATGACTGTATAGTAGTTATTATAGGGGGATGTTTTATATTTATTTAGAGGGGTGTTATAGTTGTTATAGGGGGATACTATATGCAGTTGAATTATTTAGGGAGGCTGTTATCAGTTATTAAGGGGGAGAATGTTTATAGTTATAGGGGGACTGTATATCGATTATTATAGCGGGGACTGTATATAGTTGTATAGGGGGACTGTATGCAAGTTATAGGGAGGATCTGTAATATAGGGGGGGGGTGGTGGTTATTTGGGGTCTTATATAGTATTATAGGGGGACTGTATTAAGTTATAGGGTAGCTGTTTTTAGTTATAGTGGGACTTATATGAGTAATAATGGGGGACTGTATGAAGTTTTATAGGATCAGAACATGTAGGTGTTCTTCCTTAGGAGACAATGCCAATTAGGCCACTCTAAAGGCAGGGAAACTTTAACAGCATAGATGCTCACTAGGTGAATCCCACAAATAATGTTTTTAGACTTTGCGTATGTCATATTGATGTTAAGGGGGCTGCCTTTCAGGTACAAAAGGAGAAGTATTTATTTTTCCATTAACACCTGGGAAACTTATTTGCAATTCTCCCTGAAGTATGATAGGGAGGCTACATATATATAGGGGTGATATTAGTTATTATAGGGACTGTAATAGTTATAGGGAGGCTGTCTATTGTTATTATAAGGGAAGGCTGTTATATGTTAGTTATAGGGGGCTTTTATATAGAGTATGTTGAGGACTTTATAATAGATAATTTTGGGTGGCTTGTATATAGCTATTTATTCGGGGAGCTACACATAGTGATTATTCTGGGGGGGCCTGTCTATTATGTACTAGCAGATCTGTATACAGTGATTACTGAGGGCTGTATATAGTGATTGCTGGGAGAGCTGTATTTAGTTATTGCTGGGGGGGCTGTATACGATCTATGGTAAGGCTGTAATGCTAATAGGGGGAGCGTGTATATAATGATTGCGTGGGGGTTGCATAGATGATTGAGGTGGTGCGGGAGCTGCATGAGTGACTGCTGGTAGAGCGGTATATAGTGTGTGGTGGGCGGGAGTGTATATATTGATTGCTGGGGGGCATATATATAGTTTTGGATTATGGGGGCTGTATATAGTGATGGATGGGGGAGCTGTATGTAGTGATTGTTGGGGGAGCTGTAACAAGTAAAGCAAAAGATAGCGCAACTCACCCGGGAATCTCTATTTATCGCTTAATGCATAAGACAGTGTGAGGTGCAGCACAAGAAAGGCTTCGCGACGGCCGTTTCGCACACTCTCTGCGGCTTCGCTTCGCCGTATGTAGGACGCGGTTGGAGTCTGGGTATAAAGTCCTCTCTGACGTCACTCATGGAAAATCATGTGATTCGAGGGAATCATTGTATCGGAGAAACAGGGGGTGGGGGGGGGGGTGTGCAGAGGTCGGCGGGTGCCCGCACAGACCCAGTCCGTTACGGACGCCGCCGTCACTCACAATCATCCACGCCCGCGGAGCGTTTATAACAGAACAAACAACTGGGAAACGTGAAACAAGAAACGGCAGTTACACATGATCCTATAAACATCAATAATTGGCTAATATATTCTGCTCTATAGCATCTCGTAAAATCTACAGAAACCACTGCCATGTCATTTTTATCATTTAGTCCCTACTGGACCTTCTGCTTCTGTCTTGAGGATCCATCTGCCTCCGGCACCGGAGAGCTCTCTAATGTCTATTCTCCTCCATGGTATTCACTGTTACTCCTTTTATCTCCCCAGCAAGGACAATGCATCAGGGTTAACCTGCATGCAATGTATGTCCATGTTGTATCAGTCTTGGGGAGGCATTTCTCTGTGATACTGAGTCGATGGTGCTCCTGAACCTGATGAAAGAAGGTTAATGGTTTTGCCTAGGTAAGAATCATCTACATGCAAAAGACGACATAGGACTACGTAATCCCCAGTTTTGCAACTATAAAGTGTTTTCACAGTAGTTGTGACTCATCCTATCTGGAGAGTCTTGTCCAAATGAAATTACAGAGTACAATGGTGGCATGGAAAATTACCTTGGGAGTCGCTTTGTCTAACATGTAGTGTTTGTTGTCTCCAAATCTACTTCCTGACAAGAAGGTCTTAAGAGTGGGATTACGTCTGAAGGACACCACTACGGTCATTGCGTGATGTTTAAGCTCCGGGTCCCTTTCTAATATATTCAGTTTTTTCTGGATGCCTTACGAATATTGTTCTCTGGTCCGGAAGTACGAAGGAATGAATGTAAATCTTCCCTCTGATATTTCTTATGTCCTATCCACTGGGGTAAACATAGAAGCTTTCTATAGAGGAGCAGCAAAGCAAGAGATCTAGAAATTATGAGAATTGATCAGAAAGTATATTGGAAAATCATAGAGACTTTTCTTTCTATAAACAATGTTAATTACATATGTTGTTTGAAAGTGGACAACCCCTTTAAGGGAATGGTAGACAACAAGACACCCTTTCTCAAACCTGTGGTTATATTCATTCTAGAAAAAAAAAGATGTTATTGGAAATTTGCAAATCTTGAATGGGAAGTACAGAAAGTATCCCAATTATATATTTTAACCCTAGAAGGCTGTAACATAACAAGGAACAATCCACTAGGCATAGAGGAAGACAGTTTCCACCATCATATAGACAGGGATTCGGTTTCTATAAGTACAAGAGACATATGGATGTAAAAAACTGGATGAACTACCTAAAGATGACCTGACTGGCATTCTTGTACAGTGAAAGAAAAAACAACATAGAAAATGTGGAAAAAGATTCTGAACGGATTCCCTACTATGGGCCAATTGGGCATCGCCACATGGGTTTTTGCTTTCCTATAGATCAACACTGTTAGGATTATAGGTGTGATGTTCTGATCTAATTTGATATATAGCCCAGGCCCTCTTTTCTTATTCTTAGGCAGTTATGCATATTATACCTAACTGTTCAACACAATGGTTTTTGCATTACAGAGCCTTATGTATCTCTCTAGCTTCTTATGATGACAAATCATACACTCATGACTTTGCTTATAGCATACTATGACCATTGATTTCTGCTAACCAAACATACTCCTCTTGAATGTTCTGAATCTTCAGAGGGGGGTCGGAGAGGCGAATTTGGTCTCTCTTTGGCAGAAACGAAAATTATGTGCTAAGGTCTGTTTTTTCCCTGAGTTCTCTCCCTCCACGGTTCAGACTCGTGTTAACTGGGTTGGTTAAGGGTGTGTCACTTCATTCAGCAATTTATTGATCATGTTTTTTGTAAGGAACGTTTTTTCAAATTACTTTCTGTATCAATTCCTCAATGGTTTTCTAGATCTCTGCTTTTGGTCCTTCATTAGCAGTGATGGCAAAACCTTTAGATACCAGAGTGCCCACACTACACCCAAAACCCCTTTTTTGTTGCAAAGTGCCAACGATACAATTTGGGCAGTAATCTAGATTGAATCTCTGCTGTATCACAATTTTCATCATATTGGTGCCTCAGTACACCAATACAAATAAAGCAGGAAAGATTTGGATGAGTGAAGCTTCCCTCCTGGGTCCCCTAAAGAGGAGATAATCAGGGGACCCCAAAGCAGGAGCTACAACGATATCCATTCTGTCGCCACCTTCTCACCGTCTCTCATCTGTAGGTCTTGGCCAGCAAGTACGTCTCACTTTAAAATATCCTGAGTGTGGCAACGTCTTAGAATGTTCTGGACAGGAAGACCCAGCCTTAGTCCTATCTGGTAAATTCGTTGTCTGGGATGCCCACGAACTGGCTCAGAGCGCCATCCTCTGGGAACCCTGCTTAGTTTCACCACCACTGTTATAGGAGCTCTAGGTTTTACTTCGGCTGGATAGAAATCTATCCATGGTTATGTGATGGACTGCAGTGTGCATAAGTCATTATTCACAGGCTGAATAACTCTCTCGATAATAAAAAATAAAATGCAAAAATAGACACAGTGCTATATACTCCTACACCACCCATGAAACTGGGACATTCCGAGTATGGAATCTTGACCACAACTCTCTGGATGCACCTTCAGACCGTTCTCAATCAATTGCCAAATGATTTCTGCCTACACAAATAGACCTTATTTTACCCATCAGGATAAATAAGGCATTAGAATGCACGGAATCCACTGGCGAGCACATTTCATACAGATTAATAAATGTGCTTACAATCAGGATACATTAGAGTAAAATAAAGGGAATAAAATAAAGTAAACAAAATACCTCTTACTAACGGGAGGAAGAATCCAATAAAATACCTGGACAGTTCTGCAAGTTTGATATCCTCTCCTGAGCCTGACCTTCGAGTGATGCCGCATGCTGTTTGAAGAGCCCCCTCTAATCCCTTTATCTGTGAGAGGGGGACGGGAATAACATTTGTTTCAAGTTGTTGAGTGGAAACATATGTCCACACATATTTCATATCTTCTCCCAAGGGTCTCGTAAAGGTAAGGTATGCCCAACAAATCCCCAGCATGAATCTCCAATCATGCAATACCAAACACCACAATGAAATGTGGTTCCAACTGTGCAATTCCTATTTTTCTGGATTCCTGATTCTTAAGTAGCTTGCAATTCACCCCAGATATTGGAAAATCCTGATCACACAATCTAGATAAGTCGTTGAAAATCATAACTGTGAACTGGACAGGCTGTAAATTAGTGTTTTACATATTTCCTAAGCTTCCATTTCTAAGACAAACACATGGGGAAAAAGATGAGATGATGGTGTTCTAGTTTACAATCAACTACCATTTGCTATTTACGGGACCGCGTAAGACAGAGTGGGGCATTTGGCATTTGAGAAGGGTGACCCAATGTTTCTTTAAACGAAAACAGGAATCCTTAGCCTTTTACATATTAAAATTACCTATATAGGTTACCTCTAGACATGGCCATTTGCTCCTATAGTTAGATCTAGCCAAGCTTAAAAGTATGGAAAGCACAATTTATGTTAAAAATTCCACGAATAGGATCACAATGTACCCTAGGTTAATTAAAAAACACTCAGGTAGGTGCACAATATTTTATTACGTCTTGTCACAAAGTTTCCTTATACAGTACTGGTATCTATGGTAATAAAATATAAGATCACTCAGAAGGATTGTCATAAAAGCTAGGCATAACAACACACTCAAGATATACACGCGGAGGAGGGACACATTCAGTACTGGTTTCATCCGACATGAGATATACTGATAGTATGCAAGTTGTTAAAGGTACAGTATGAGCCTGTTGATTTTTGGCATTTTGTTGAAGGTTACAGGCAAAAAAAATGAATGATCTGCCTGGATTCATTATTTACTGGTCGCTGACGTTTTCTATCGTGACATTCAAAAAACTGATTGCAGAAAAAGAAAACTTGTCTCCAGAATTGCACAATCTAATCTGCAGGAAGAAATTTTAAACACGTAGTAATGGGAACCCGTCCATAATAAAATGGTGTTCTTTACTCCTTAAGGACGCAGGGTTTTCGTCTAATTTTTTTGCTCTCCACAGTTAAAAAATCCATAACTTTTTCATTTTTGTGTACAGAGTGGGTGGAAGGGCTTATTTGTGTGTAACAATGTTACTCACACCGTCAAATATTTATATATTCCATGCCGTGTACTGGGAAGCTGGGGAAAAAAATGCAAAATGTGAAAAATTGGAAAAAAAACATGTTCACTCATGTTACTTGTAGGCTGTTTTTACGACTTCACCGTGCCCTCCAAACAACCCTACTTTATTTCTTTGTTTGCTAACGATCGCGGTGATGAACAATTTATATAGGTTTTATTGTGTTTTAAACATTTTCAACAATTAACGGACATGTGTACAATCATCTTTGACGCTAATAACTTTTCATACTTTGCGTATACGGAGCTATGGGGTCAACGCTAAATGGAGCCAACGTTTTCATTGCACCATTTTGAGGACTGTGCACACATTTTTTGGTCACTTTTTTATTCCTTTTTATGTGAATAACAATAGTTGTAAAATTGCGTTGTTGGATATTTGGGACGCCATTTCCATTATGGGGTCACTGCCGGCAATAACCACTTTTTATATTTTTGATAGATTCGTTGGCATTTTGGGAGATGCGGCATTACCTATGGTCCTGTAACTTTTACTGTTTATATAGTTTTGTCAGTTGTCTAGGGAAAGGGGATGGCGTGGTGGGGGGTGAGGTGTGGGGTACTTATTAGGTTTTTAACATTTTAATTTTTTTTTACAGTTTTTTTAGACTTCTAGGGTACATTTACCCTAGTGGTATATCATTCCTTACATATACTGGAAAGACTGCAATACTACTGTTATTGCGGTTATAAGGCATTTCCGCGCAGTATAGTGCAGAAATCATGCATGCCTCGGTTCTAAACGAGAACCGAGGATGTCATCATAGCAACAATTGCCGTCCCCCCCCCCCGATGACGGGGGAGCGAAAATCAGATCCAGTTGTGCGCGGCCACACACCAGAGGAGTTAACATCGGAGGAGTTAATAGCCGCGACGGGTGCTGTGCAAGCAACGACCCCGCTGTATTAGCTGTGGAGGTTTCTTGCAATATGGCAACAACCCCCACTGTGTATGAGAGGACTCGAGCATAGTGAGCCCCTCTTCATCACCCCCCACACCAAAAAATACTGCACAGATTGGTGCATTCAGATATTGTTGGAAACTGCATGGAGGGTATCCATCTCTTATTAGATTGAATCTGAAAACAGTTTGGGAGTGTAACATCAGCAAAAGGTCCCATGAAACAGGGCTTACAGTGGACAAAAGGGCTCCAATGTAAATAAGCCCCCACCCATAGCACCCCTAATGTAAACTGTTGGTAATGTGTATATTACTTTGTTACTGTTTATACGTGTATGTGTATATACTGTGATTTATATGTATATACTGTGTATATACTGGGTATGCGTACGTGATGTACTTGTGTAGATGTTTATATGTGTATATATGTATATACGTTTATGTGTGTATAACTGTGTATGTGTGTATATACTGTGTGGATAATCACAAAAAAGGCACACTCAAGACATCCAGGATGGTGAAAACAAAGGTTCATCTTATTCATGTTAAAAGAACAACACAAAGTACAGACGACATTTCGGCTCGCGTAGAAGCCATTTTTCAAAACATGGACATAAAAAGAAACATTTTTTTCACTAATGCTGGACGTTTGCAGTGACTGTTTGTATACGTGATTTATATATTGTGTGTGCTGTTTGTCTTTTCCTTGAAGTATATACTTTGTATATCTGTATTATATTCTCGATGTATTGTGTATATCCTATGGTATCAATCTCATTTCTACAAACAACATATTTATATAAGGCTATATATGTGCACATTGTTAAATATATGCACATATACTGATTGTATGTGTTTTTGCATATGCTGGTATATGTATGTATGGTATATGCTTCTGTCATTATAGTGTATACTGATTGTGTGTGTTGTGTATTTTCCAATGTGTTGTATATGCTCATATAACTGATGTGGTGTGGTATTTCCCGTAGGTGCGAACGAGAGTAGGAGGATTTTCCTGGGAGGAGAAGGTCTACTCTCCTATGGCTTGGTTCCTTTATTTCCTAGTCCGTCCTCTTCCTTCCTTTGCCCGGGGCTGTTTTAGTCTGTGCCCTGGATTTCCGTTTGGTCGATCTGTCTCCCCGGGGGGGTTCATTTGTTTGATGGAGCCGGGAGGGGTCATTCCGACGATTTTTTGGGATGTTTCTTGATGGAATGCTCCTCCGTGTTCGTGACTCAAACCAGCCCCCCGTATTGAGGGGCCGAGGTTGAGCTGACTATCTGGATTCAGGGGCGACTGGTGTGTTTTGCGGAGAGTCGGTCAGTCGGACGAGACCTCCTTCATCGCAGCGCCCCTCCATTGTTTCGTATTGTAACTGCCGTTTCCGTTTAGGCCGGCCTGCCAGCGGCTGCCAATCTATTCCCTAGCCACGACCTGGGAGACGAGGAGTAGATCTTCGCCATCGACTAGATGATCGAATGATCTATGATCGATCTGATCAGAGTAGATATTATAAATACTAGAGAGTAGTATATATATATATATGCATAAAGGTGTACAGCAGTATGTGGATGTTATATATAAAGTTATGTGTGTTGTATAACTTTATGAGTTTGTATAAACGTTATTGTAACAGAGGTGCAGAAATGTGGTGATAAGTGTAGAATTGTTGTTATATAGGTGCGAGTATATGAGTGTACAAATTTATGTTGGTGTAGATAAGTATAGAAATGTACGTAAGATAAGAGTGTTAGAAATGTGCTATTGTATAAACGTCATAAGATTAAATTCACAAAGTGTGATGGATGTATATCTGGCTACAAAACATCCAGTGAGCGGCCAGGGCAGTTTGTGGGCGGAAATGCCTTGTTGATGGCCAGAGGGTCAGAGGAGAATGGGCAGACTGGTTCGAGCTGACAGAAGGCAACAGTGACTCAAATCGCCACCCGTTACAAACCAAAAGGGCCCCAGAAGAAGCACAGAGGCGAAACCTGGGTGGGCAAGGATTGGCGTCCTCGTGGAGTGATTTGTGATATGCGCACTTTTTTATCTACATATGTGAGTAGACTGGAAATAAAAGTGTGAAAAGTTTGAATTGATGGAAACTGTCTACACTGAGGTCTGGAAAAATTTAATTGTTATATTAGTGCAGTGAGTGGAGGAGGACTAGGACCGGGTGAAAATATGACGGTTTTGGTCTGAATGGTGAATTATCCCTGAAAGTGATCCTTGTGTTTGGTGCACAAAATAAGGAGGATAACCTGCATGGATCGTCTTTTCGTTTTTGGCTCGGTCAAAAAAGAGTTTATTTACGGATTATGAATGTGGATGTTTGCTGGACAATCAGGACCGTTTAAGGACAGCTCATAGAGGGAAGGGGCTGCAGCACCACGCAATTTTTTGTTGGCTTTCACTTGTGAAATAACAAAATTGCACCTAAACCACCTCAAAGCTGATTGTTATGTAACAGTGAACACACACTGACAAGTGTAACACATGCTGCGGCCATTAACACTCTCCAAAAACTGTAAGGCTCAATCAATATTGCATTTAAAACCAAATATAAAAAACCACCATCGTCGTTATCCACACATAACAAAGCACTGGGAACCTCAGTAAGATCAAACCGAGACCCGTGTTTACTTACATGTGTGAACACGCTCCAAGAAATGTCCCACAGCCCCCCAGTAATTCCCTCACACAAGACTCCCCAGTAATGTCCCACCAACAAATCCCCCAATATGTCCCCCACAACAGACACCCAGTAATTTCCTCCCACACAAACCCCTCTTACTGCCTCCCTTAATTAATTGTCCCCACATGCAGCCCTCCTGTAATGGTCACATACACACAGCCCCACTTGCAATGTCCACCAACAAGCCCCCAGTAAGGTCTCCCACCCAAATCACCCTGGCCTGTAAAGAGTCCCCCAGTAATTTCCTCCCCACACAGCCCCTCTTTACTGTCCCTCAGTAATGTCCCCCACACACAGCCTCCCTGTAATGTTCCCCACAAACAGCCCCCATGTAATGTCCCCACACACAGCCCTCCTGTAATGTCCCCAGTAACGTCCCCAAACACAGCCCCCTGTAATGTCCCCAGTAATGTCTCCAAACACAGCCACCCTGCAATGGCCCTCAGTAATTTCCCCACACACAGTCCCCCAGTAATGTTCCTCAGTAATGTCCCCACACACAATCCCCCTGTAATGTCCACAAACACAGCCCCCCTGAAATGTCCCCAGTAACGTACCCACACATCCCCCCTGTAATGTCCCCTTTTAATGTGCCCTACACAGATCCCTCTATGTCAGTGATGGCGAACCTATGGCACGGGTGCCACAGGTGGCACTGAGAGCCTTCTCTGTGGGCACCCAGGCCATCACCCAACACAAAGACCAGTCACAGGAAGCCTAGGACATGCCACGTCCAGAGCTATTTTAAAGTGTCTTGAAGTGCAGGAGTAGCAAGTAGGTGTGGACAGAGCTGGATTATCATTTTTCTGGACCTGTGACTCATCCTGTAAAGGGTACCTTAAACTACAATAATCAAATTTCTCCTTCTTTCTACTGTATTGATGTCCACAGGATGCCAATTCATTTGAAACCTGTGAGTTACTTTATGTTGGCATTTGGCACTTTGTGAAAAATATGTGGCTTTTGCTTGTAGTTTTGGCACTCCGTCCCTAAAAGGTTCGCCATCACTGCTTTATGTTCTCCCTCTCACCTCACCATGCAGCTCTGTGCACTGCTTTCGCCTGTATGTCATGTGACCGTGACATCATCACAGGTGAAGGAGAAAGCAGTGTGCACTGAGTACACAGATCAAGACGAGAGAGGGGAGGATGCCCGGGTAGTTGGACAGCTGTCCTGCTGACCCGGGGCTCTGGGCCAAAAGATAGTAAACTGCAATGTGAGCTAAGATAGGGGGTGGGGGCAAAATTTCCTGTTGGTGTCCCCATTTTTCATAAATAATAGTATACACTTGCTATTTTTTTTATATTATAAGCTGGTGCCCACTGGCGAACAGGTGAATCCACCAGTGGGCCCCTGAGCTTGGTGGGCCCCCGATCCTAACAATGGGCATATATTGCTGGATCACAGAGCTAAGAGGGCCTACCATAAAAGGCTGTCAGCAGGTTACTGAAAGGCTCCTAGGTACACAACAGTCCAAGGTGATGAATAAAATGCAAGTTATGGGTTAGGAATTTGTACATGGATATCAAGTAATATTGGCATGTCGGTGTATTGTGCCGTTTTCAAAGATTTTACTGGTTGGCCGTAGGCACTCCAGTCTGACACTGAGAATTGAAAACGGGCACAATACACCGACATGCCCAATATTAACTTGATAATCCATGATAACAAATTCCTAACACCCTAAAACGTGCATTTTATTCATCACCTTGGGGAACTTGTTGTGTACCTAGGGGAGCCTGTCAGTAACCTGCTGACAGGCCTTTTATGGTAGGCCCTCTTAGCTCTGTGATCCAGGCAATATATGCCCTTGTTAGGATCGGGGGCCCACAAGCTCAGGGGCCCACTGGTGGATTTCACCTGTGTTCGCCCAGTGCGGCACCAGCTTTATAATATAAAAAAACAAAAAAAAAAAAATAGCAAGTGTATACTATTATTTATGAAAAAAAGGGGAACACCAACAGGAAATTTTGCCCCACCCCTTATCTTTCTTTTAGCTACATTGCAGTTTACTATCTTTTGGCCCAGAGCCCGTGGTCAGCAGGAACAGCGGTCCAACTAACCTGGGCATCTCCCCTCTCTCGTCTTGATCTGTTGTACTCAGTGCACCAGTGCTTTCTCCTTCCACCTTGTGGATGCGTTCACAGGTCCATGACCTACAGGCGAAAGCAAGTGCACAGCGCTCATTGGTTTGGTTTGGAGGAAGAGGAGAGGAGAGAACATGAGGAGGAACAGAACACAAAAATTTAAAAGCACAGTGAATCGAATGGCGAAACTTTTAGGGGACCGGGGGAGTGCCAAAACTAAACAAGCAAAAAAGCCACATATTTTTCAACAAAGTGCAAATGCCAACATTAAAGTAACTCCACAAGGTTTTCAAATGAATTGGCTGTATTCCTGTGAGACATCAATACAGTAGGAAAGAAAAGAAGGAGAAAGAAATTTGAATTATTGTAGTTTTACAGGTTACCTTTAAAACAGGATTTGAGGCAACAAGGTCCAGAAAAAAAAAAAATATAACATGTCCAGCTCTGTCCACACCTACGTGCTACTCCTGCAGCCTTCAAGACACTTAATAATTAGCTCTGGGTATCGTGGCAATGTCCTCAGCGCTTCCTTGGACTGGTCTTTTGTGGCTTGGGTGATGGCGGCCTGGGTGGCCCACAAGAAGGCTTCTCAGTGCCACCTGTGGAGCCACCGTGCCCATAGGGTTTTCGCCATCACTTGGGACATAGAGGGGAGTCTGTGTAGGGCACATTTAAAGGGGACATTACAGGGGGGTGTGTGGGTACGTTTATGGGGACATTTTCCAGGGGGGCTGTGTTGGATGTGGACATTTACCAGGCGGGATTGTGTGTGGGACATTACTGAGAACATTACGGGGGACTGGTGTAGTGGGGAAATTACTGAGGGCCATTGCAGATGGGTGCCTGTGTTTTGTTTGGAGGACATTACTGGTGACATTAACAGGGGGGCTGTGATTTTTTTTGTTGTTTTGGGTTGGGTGGATCGTTTAATTGGGGACTGATTACAGGAAGGGCTGTGACTGGGGGACATTAATGGGGGCTGGTTGTGGGGGAAACACATTGACTGGAGGCTTGATGTGTGGGGGACATACTGAGGGACAGTAAAGAGGGGCTGTGTTGAGCGTAAGTTGTGGGGGAGGAAATTAACTGGGGGAATTTAACAGGGGGATTTTGTGAGGAGGACATACTGGGGGCTGTGTTGGGGGACATTACAGGGGGCTTTGATGTAAGTGTGACATTAACAGGGAGGCTGCTGCATTGTGGGGGACATTTTAAGGAGACAGTAAAGAGGGGATGGGGTATGTCTACTGTGGAGGAAATTACTGGTGGTCTTGTGTAATGTGGGGGGAGAACCATTATTGGGTGGATTTGTGGGGGAACTTACTGGGAGAGGACCGTGGTGAGGAAAATTAAGGGGGGACTAGGTATCAGTTCATTAAACTTCAAATTGTGGGGACACATTATTGGAGCGTGTTCAACATGGAAGGTTAGTAGCAACGGGTCTCGGTTTGATCTTACATGAAGGATTACGTGATTGTTAATGTGATGGGATAAAAAAACGACGATAGGGGTTGTCGACTCACACGCCGAGGTCCCCCACGGTCTCCCTTGGACAGAACGACCTACGAGGGATTTGACGCGCGTTCCGCACCCTCCGCCGCAAGGGGCCCCAGGTGAAGCAACGGCTGAATATAGGAACACCTGAGGGGGAGCGGGTGCTCCTGGTAATTTATAATTCTTTGTGATGGTTGCAGAATTTTGGGGTGTCTTATATTGTTTTTTAAATGCAAAATATGTGACGTGCCGGGGGCCTTACAGTAATTTAGTTGTTTGGGAAGAGTGTTAATGGCACAGGGGCAGGCAGGTTAGAGCAGCAGGTTAAACACCTGTACAGGGTTTTGTGTTCACCACATGTTACAGTAACAATCAGGCTTTAGAGGTTTTGGTTTAAGGTGCAATTTTGGTTAATTTTTTAACAGTGAAAGCCAAACAAAAAATTGCGGTGGTGCTGGCACCTTCCCCTTCTTATAGGAGCATGTTGTCCTAAACGGTCTAGATGGATCCAGCAAACATCCAACTATTCAATAACCTAGTAGAGAAACTCTTTGTGACCGGGACCGGAGTGCTCAAAAACGAAAAAAAAGACGAATCCATGCAGGTTTCCTCCTTAATTGTGCAGCGCCAAACCACGATAAAGGGATCACTTTCAGGGATAAGTCACCATTCAGACCCAGAAACCGTCAATATTTCACTCATGTCATAGTCTCCTCCACTCACTGACACATAAGAGAACATATCCAGGACATTAGTGTAGACAGTTTCAAAACACTTTCAACTTTTAAAAAATTTCCAGTTCTACTCAACATATGTAGATATATAAAAAAATGAGTCCCATATCACAAAATCAACCACCGAGTGACGGCCAATTCGTGCCCGACCCCAGGGGTTCGCCTTCTGTGGCTTCTTCATGGGGCCCTTGCCCTTGGTTGTAACGAGGTGGCTTTCGATTTGATTTCACTGTTGGCCTTTCTGTCCGCTTCGAAACCAGTCTGCCATTTCTTCTCTGACCTAGCATCAACAAGGCATTTCCGCCCACAAGAAACTGCCGCTCTCCCAATTGGATGTTTTGTAGCCAGATATACATCCCTCATACACGGTTATTTGGTGAAGTTACTCGTATGACATGTTTATACAATAGACACATCATTTCTTTACCTCTTATATTTAACGTACATTATTTAGTACTTATATACACACACATAAATCTACACTCATTATTTACTCGCCACCTATATACATACAAGTATACACATATACACACACATCATTTATGCACTCTGTTACACTGTATAGACAAACTCATAAAGTATATCAACATACTGATATATCAAACACACACATACTGCGTACACATTATATGCTATATATATATATATATATATATATATGTATATAATATATATATATATATATATATATATAGTATATATATACATATATTTAAAACTCACATTACCAGTATCGCTGACCATATATACACATACATGCAGTATAACAAACGCATGTACACACATTTTTTTTTTTTTTTGCTGCATATACATACAGAATATACCAAACATTACAGCAAATATACACACCACCATTCGAGGTAATAAAGCATATATATACACCATACGGGAAAGACACACACACAATTCATTCAGTGTTATTAAGGAAGCATATACAACATATGGGAAATATCACACAACACACACAATCAGATATAACATATATGCAGAGCAATATACATACATACCATATACACAGGCATATTGCAAAAAAAACACACATGATCATAACACGTGCATTATATTTAAATAGTGCACAATATATATTGCTATATAAAATATGTGGGTGTATAATACAGTAGATGCATATATACACATATACAACAGTATATACAGATATACCAAAAGTATATACTCAAGGAAAAAAAGACAAACAGCACACACATATATAATCAACGTATTATACAACAGCACTCCAAGACGGTCCAGCATTAGGTGAGTGAAAAAAAATGTTCTTCTTTATTCCATGTTTGAAAAAGGCTTACCTAGCGAGCCGAAATGTCGTATGTAACTTTGTTGTTGTACTTGTTAAAAAAACATGGGAAATAAAGATGAAAAACATTTTTTTTCACCAATTGCTGGATGTGTCTTGGAGTGCTGCCTATTTTTGTGATTATACACAGTATATACACAACATACACAGAGATAAACACAATAAAACAGGATTACATTATACACAGATACCACAATATAACACCAGTTAGTATTAAACACACACCTACACAGTATATAAACATATTACAACAAGTATAACATTATATTACACGTATATACACTACACAGTATAATACAATATACACAGTATAACACATATACACAGTTATACATATGTGTGCTATGGGTGGTGGGGGCGTATTTAATTGGAAAGCACCTTTCTTGTCCATGTAAAGTCCTTTTCATGGACTTTTCTGATGTTTGTTACCTGCCAAAACTGTTTTTCAGATTTCCAATTTCTATTAGAGGAAGGATGTAGCCCTCCATGCATGATTTGCCAACAAATTACTGAATGCACAATCTGTTGGCAGAGGGTGCGGGGGTTTTGGTATGAAGAGGGCTCACTGGCTGGAGTCCTTCTTCATTACACAGGTAGGGTGTTGCAGGTTGTTGCATATTGCAAGAAAAACCTCCACAGTATTGACAAGCGGTCGTTTGCTTGCCACGAATCGCGGGCTATTAAAATCCTCCGATGTTTAACTTACCTATGGTGTGGGCGCACACAAATCTGGATCTGATTTTTCGCCTCCCCCGTCATCGGGTGGACGGCCAAATTTGGTGCTAATATGACATCCTCGGGTATTTCGTTAGTAACCAGGCTGCCATGGTTTCTGCAACGTAACTGCGCGGAAGGAAATTGGCCTATACCGCAAATAATAATTAGTATTGCGCTAATGTAGGAAAATGACATACCATCTAGAGGTAAAAATGTACCCCTAGAAGAGGTTTCTAAAAAACTTGTTATAATAAAAAAAAAATTTTATTTTATTAATTTACAAAAAATCGTAAAAAACCTAAAAGTTCATATCACCCCCTTTCCCTAGCAAATGACATTAAAAACTTAATAACAGGTAAAAGTTACAGGACACAATAGGTAATGGCCGCATCCCAAATGCCGGAATCTATCAAAAATTAAAAAATGGTTTATTGCCGGCGGGGTGACCCCATAATGGAAAAAGAAAATTGGCGCCCAAAAATATCCAAAACGCCAACTTTTACACTATTTTATTTCACAATTTAAAAAAATGGATGAATAATCAAAAATTAAGTGACCAAAATGTGCACAGTCTTCAAAATTGGTAGGCAATGAAAAAATGAAAAAACGTGGACTCATTTAGCGTGACCCCCCAGCTCCGTATACCAAAGTATGAAAAAAAGTTATTTAGCGTCAAAAAGATGATTTGACAAACATTCTTTTTTATTTTTAATTTTGCGAAAATGTATTAAAACACAATGAAAAAACCTATATAAATTTGTGTTATCACACAGCGCGGGGGATCGTTTAGCAAAACCCAAAAAATATAAATTAAAAGTAGAGGGTAGTTATTGGACGGCAACGGTGAAAAGTCGTTTAAAAAAAACTAAGCCTACAAGAACATGACTTGGTGAACATGTTATGTTTTTTTTGTTTTTTTCCAAATTTTTCCGAATTTGCCAATTTTTTCCCAGTCTTCCCAGTGACCACGGGTCAATGGAATAATAATAAAATAGAATTGTTTGACGGTGGAAGATTGTTGTCATGAAAGTAGTACAGTACACAGTTTAGTTTACACACAAAACAACAAAAGAAGGCCATCCCACAGCTCTGTACACAGAAAAAACAATGAAAAAAAACGTTATGGGGATTTTTTTTAATGTGAGATCGGAGAGTAGCTAGCAAAAATAATAAAATTACGCGAAAAAAAGCGAAAAAAAAAAACCCTGCGTGCCTTAAAGGGTGTTAAAAGACCACCATTTTTATTATGACTGGTTCCCTTCTTACGGGTTTGATAAAAATTTCTTCATGGCAGATTTTAGATGTGCAATTCTGGAGAGACAAGGTTTTCTTTTGTTACTGCATTCACTGTTTTGATAGGCTCACGAATAGAAAACGGGTCAGCGGGACAGCTAAATAATGATCCAGGCAGATCATCATTTTTTGCACTGTACCTTCAACACAAAATGCAAAATTTCCAAACCAGGCTTCATACTGTACCTTTACGAACTTGCCAATCTATCAGTTATATCTATTATGGATATGGAACCAGTACTTGAAATGTGTCCCTATCCGCTGTTGTGTTATATCTTGGAGTGGGTTGTATGACATTGCTTTTATGACAATCACTTCTGAGTGATCTTATATTTTATTACCATAGGATACCAGTAACCTGTTATAATTGAAAACTAAAAGGGGAACGTAAAAAATATTGTTGCAGGCCTGGATGGTGTTCCTGAGTGTTTTCTTTATTTCAACCTAACGGTAATTTGTGATTCAGCTATCTTTTGACGGAATTTAACTAAACAATGTTGCCTTATTACCATACTTTTAAGCTTGGCTATATTCTTCTAACTATAGGAGCAAAGGCCCATGTCGAGAGTGTAACAATATATAGTATATTTAATATGTAAAAAGGCTTAAGGATCCTGTTTCGTTTAAGAAAAAACATTGGTGCACCCTTCCTCAAATGCCAAATGCACCACCTTCTGTCTTACGCATGTCCCGTAAATAGCAAATGTTAGTTGAGTAAACCTAAGACCCTTCAAAGATTTTACTGGTTGGCCGTAGGCACTCCAGTCTGACACTGATTGGTTCTTCACCCTGTGGGCTAAGACATGCCCTGAAGTGATGATTTCCTTCTTATTTCTAAAACATATCTAAAAAGTAGATAACCAGTTTTGAGAGATACTCTGGTGTATACTTAGTCGTTCTGTGGTGTGTCCAGCTGTGCGTAACAAATACATCTAAAATTTCTTCCTTGTCTTCAAAGCTATTGTAAAAATTTTTTTCAAACATAGAGGAGCAGGTAGGTGGCCCTAGGTGGCCCTCAGAAAAAAAAAGGGATGGAACACTATAATTAATAGATGGAGAATAGATTGAGCAGTGTGAAGTGCCTTCTGTTGCTGTATGTGGCCCAAGCCAAAAAAAAAATTTTCAAACCAGAGGAGCAGGTAGGTAGGGGCCCCTCCCCCTCCACTCAGAAAAATGGAAATATAATTAAGATTTTTGGAGCTGGCATGTATGTTGTGGCCAAGTCCCAAAAAAGAGTTTTCAAACCAGAGGAAGAAAGTATAGGTGGCCCCTCCTCCAGAAACCCTCCAGAAAAAATGGAAAAATGAATAGAATAGATTGAGTGCCTGTATGTGGCAGTCCAAAAAAGGTTCAAACCAGAGGAGCAGGTAGGGGCCCTCCAGAAAAAAAGAAAGGATTGAGTGCCGGTATGTGCAGTCAAAAAAAATTTTTCAAACGAGGAGAAGGTAGGTGGCCCTCCAGAAAACGGGACTAATGGAGTGCGGTATGTGCAGTCAAAAGTTTTTTTTAAAACCGAGGAGAAGGTAGGTGGCCTCCGACATGGAATAGATGAGGCCTGTAGTGGCAGTCCAAAAAGTTTTTAAACCAAGAGGAGCAGGTAGGTGGCCCTCCAGAAATGCGAATAGATTGAGGCCTGTTGTGGCCAGTCCAAAAATTGTTTAAAACAGAGGACCGGAAAGGTGCCTCCAGAAAATTGCATAGATTGAGTGCTGCAGTGGCACTCCCAAAAATGGTTTTTTTAAAACAGAGGACCGTGTAGGTGGCCCTCCAGAAAATTTTCAAGGCATAAAGTACTCAAGAGCCCGTGGGCTCCTGTCAAAAAAACAGCCGTTTCCTCTGCTTCCTGTCGACAGAGGAGGAGAAGGAGGGGAACACAAAAAAGGAAATGAGGAGGAGTGGATAACTATTCAGGTTCTTGAGTTCTTCACCTGTGGAGATTTGAAATTAGGAGAAATCCCTTGCTTTATTATCTTGATAAGAGTCGCCTGTCAGCGCTGTAGTACGACAGGGTGTACGCTTATCGGTGATGATTGCCACCAGCGGACACTGAAAACCCGCTCTGAAGACGTAGCGGCAGGAAGGCGAGAACCTCCAAGGCGTTAGAGGCCAGTTCGTTTGCCACATGTCCAGCTTGAAAACCCAGTAGTTGTAGGAGCTTGTGTATCATTTAGGACGATGGTATGGTCAGTACGTACTCCCTCACCAGCTTTCTGTAAAGATAGCCCGATCTGCGAGACGGGGACAGGTATGAAAGTGTCTTGCTGGGGTGAAATAAGCTGGCAAAAGCCTTGTTAAGGCGTTACCCCTTGCCAGTGCTCTGATGGACAAGCTGCCGCTCTCGCCTACTCTCCCTCGGCCTTGTCCGAAAGGAACTACGCACTCTGCCGCTAGAGCTGCAGAGGGAAATACGGTTTCAGCTGTGCACCAGGGCTTGTGGATTATGCATTCTCACACTCTGTCTCTCCAGGGATGAGAGTGGAAAGATTTGCGGTACGTGGTTGGGTCCAGGAGAGAACACCCAGTAAATCGGGCTGGAATAAATTCTTTTGAACGCGAGGGTCAGGGATAGGCAGCCCCGAGCATGAAATCTGCCTATGCGCCAGGAGTACCAACGCGTAAGAATTCACTCCCCTCAATGGCCTGACTGTCCATTTCCGCTCCTCCAACTCCTCCAACTCCTCTCATTCTGCCCATACATGGAATTAACAGTGTAGGATCAAACCATGGCCCCTCTTGGGTCTCGCCACCCTTTCTCCTCCTCTTCCTCCTCATCCTCCTCCCACCTCCACCTCCTCCGATATGCGATGAGAACAGAACCTAAGGGTGCTGTGGCTATCAACAAGGGAATCTTCTTCCCTGCTCTTGTGAGGAGCGCAAAGCTTCCGGACTTTCAGTGACCAGAGAGTTTTCAACAGCCAAGCAGCGGGATGGTGAGGCTGATGAGGCGGCATAGCCAAGGCCATCTGTGTTGACTCCTCAAAGTTACTCAGCACCTGACAGATATCAGACATCCACGTCCACTCCTCATTGTAGACTGAGGAAAGTGACTGACCTGAATATTAGTTCTGGTGGAAGTGACATCTGGCAGTCTCAATCGCTCGGCGTGCTGTAAAACTCTGATACATGGTTCAGTGTTGAATTCCACCTCGTGCACGTCGCACAACAGTCGGTGAGCGGGGCAGTTGGAGCGCGCTGCGCTGCCCTTGAGAGGGCAGCATTGGGCTGGGACTTCCTGAAATGCGCACAGATGCGGGCGACCTTCGTGAGCAAATCAGAAAGATTGTGGTATGTCTGAGGAAACGATGAACATCAGATTTTTACACATGGGCCAGGATGGCACATGTGTCAGTCTGCCGAGTTGCAGAGACCGCCACCAGGTTACGGCCGTGTCACACACAACATGCCCTGGCTTCAGGTTTCAGCGGTGCAGCCCACAGATCGTCTGCGCCGTGATGCCCTGTATAGTTCTTGGGCGGTGTGGCCTTTATCGCCTAGGCTCAGCAGTTTGAAAGCCACCGCCTGATGATTCGTTAGCGACGCACTGCTGCTGTGCCCTAGCGCTACGACTGATGGCGGCATGCCCACGGATGGTCGGTCGGAGGAGGAGGTGGAGGAGGGGTGGGAGGAGGAGGAGGAAGTAGGCCTCAAACACCGGACAGAGGGAGGCCCCGCAATCCTCGGTCGTCGGCAGGATATGACAGCCGCAGGGTCACACTGGTCCCAGCCTCCACCATGTAAACCAATGTGCCCGACAGGGATATATAGTGGCCCGGCCGGCAGCACTCGTCCACGTGTCAGTGGGCAGGTGGACTTGTCAGAAAACGGGCGTTGGTAGGCACGGTTATGTTGTCTGACACGTGATTGGTGCAGGGCTGGGACGGCACATCGGGAAAAGTAGTGGCGGATGGGGGATTCCCCGAATACCGAGGGTGCGGCCGCCGCCATGAGGCTGCGAAAGGCATGGTTCTCTACTAGCCTTATAGGGCAGCATCTCAAGGCTTAGCAATCGGCATGTGCACATGAAGGGCTTGTGCGTGCGGGGGGGTTGCACTCTATTTGCGGATCCGCTTCCAGCGTCTCTGGGGTAGGAGAGCTGAAAGCTGGTGGATGCTTGGAGAGGATCGTGGAGCGTGACGATGGGGTTTTTTTGGTCGGCAGGGTCCTGGAGCAGGGGGATGACTATCAAGCTGACACAGGGGAGGAGCAGTGGTGTGGCACGGCCGGAGGTTTGAACGCGCGTGTTTCGCCACTGAGTGGGGTGTTTAGCATCATATGCCTGCGCCATTAATGGTGGTAGTTAAGCTAGTAGTGTGGAACCCTGCTGATCCGGTTTGGGCCATGTGGCACACCACAGTACGCGGCATCCGGTGTTGTTTCCTTTAAGAACCTCCAGGTGGGAAAAAACTTCTGCAAATCGAGCCTCGCCGCAGGAGCCCTCGCACGGGAGCTTCACTAGTTGACAATTTGGCGCTGATGCACCAGCTCTGGCCTGCCTCTCCGTCTGCGGCCTACCACTGCTCTTCAACCTGTCTGGTCGAGGACTCCTCCGTCTCAGAAGCAATTGTAACCGGCTCTCACCAGCTTGGGTTCTCTGTTCACCCATCATATCCGTTACATCAGTCTGCTCCCCCCTGGACTTCTGCCCTGACAAACAACGTCCCCACTGTATGCAACCGTGTTCCATAGTCGGACAACCTCTTTCACATTCTCCACTCGTCAACAAGGTCACATCAACCACAACGTGCGACTGGTGGAAAAAACTGGGGCTCAGAAAATTGCTCATCAGCAACAGGACAGTGGTTTGTGACTGTGGGAAAGGGTCCAGAAAACAAGTTCTCAGAGTAGTATGCCGGTTGCAAATGGCAAATTTGCTGGGAGGGGGCAGACTGGGGGGAGGAGGCTGAGGTGCAGGAGCTGGAGGAGTGCCGATTTTTCGGTGGACATGGGTGTACTGCGTGGAAGACTGAGGTGGACAAATGCTCGCGAAGCATTGTCGGCAATCACGACATCACCTGTTCGCACTTTCTGGCTCACAGTGCTTACCACGAGTCCCAGGGGAACTTCAGACATGAAACTCGGGGGGTAGCTCTCGCGTTCCCCTGCCCTAAAGCAGGTGGTGTCTCCACCCCGCCAGGACACGGCCTCTGACCCCTGCAGTAGTGTAGGACGCCAACGTCCCGCCCTCGTCCTCTACCCCGAGCCTGGGTTATTTAAACATTTTGAAATGAGATTATAACTTGTATTTTTTTTTTAACTTTTTTTTTTTTTTTTTTTTGTGTTTTTAGTTTTTAAAACCAACGATGCCTATCCTATGCTTAGGGCTATTTTTAGCCAAGTTATTACAGCACATACTATGCCAGAGAGATAGCGCTGAGTATGAAAATAAGTAAAATAAAAAAAGAAATGGCAGACTGGCCTAGTTGCAATACAACCCCCGGCCCTAAAAATTTCCCACTCGGTTCTTTGCGATGGATAGGTGCGTCAGTAAAACACAAGTGTCGCAAAAGTCTGCGCAAATTGCGCCAATTGATAGGATGCACTTTCAGCAAGTACAGCCACCAGCGATCAACCAGGAAAATCAAATAAATAACGCTACGTAAGGCGTAATTAAGACGTTTGTATTCTCCTTGGCTATTTCTAGCCAAGTATTACAGCCACTACTATGCCAGATTGAGATGACGATGAGTTATGAAAAAAAGAACGTATAAATAAAAAGAAACTGGCAGACTGGCCTATTGAAATACAAACCCGGGCCCTAATTAAATTTCCACTTCGGTTCTTGGGCGATGGATATGTATGTGAGTCACTAAAACACAGTCGGTCGCAAGTCTGATCCAAATGCTCCCAATTTGATAGTCGATGCACTGCAGAAAAGTACAGCCACCAGCAGATCAACCAGAAATCAATATATATAACGCTACTGTAGGCGTAATTTAGACGTTTGTATTCCCTATTGCTATTTTCTAGCCAAGACTCCTCATCTGTCCCCCTCTTTCTCCCCCTCGTTCCGTTTTTTTCTCACTTATCACAGCACACTACTATGCAGATGAGATGGACGCTGAGTTCTGAGTTATGAAAAAATACGTAAAAAAAAGAAACTGGCAGGAGGGCCTAATTGAAATAAAAACCCGGCCCTAATAACTTTCCCACTTCGGTCTTTGCGATGGATATGTGCGTCACAAAACACAGTGGTCGCAGTCTGACTCCAAATTGCTCCCAATTTGCATAGTAGATGCACTGCCAGCAAGTACAGCCAACAGAGATCACAGAAATAAATTATATAACGCTATGTAGGCGTATTAAAGGACGTTTGTATTGCCTATGGCTCTTTTCTAGCAAGTTATAACGCACATACTATGCCAGAGAGATGACGCTGAGTTATGAAAAAAAATAAACGAAATAAAAAAAAGGAAATGGCAGACTGTGCCTAGTTGAAATACAACCCGGGCCCCCCTAATAAATTTTCCACTTCGGTCTTTGCGATGGTATGTTGCGTCACTCTAAAACACAGTGGTCGCCAAGTCTGATGACTCCAAATTGCTCCAATTTGATAGTAGAATGCACGCAGCAAGTACAGCCACCAGCAGAGCACCCAGAAAAAAATCAAATATATAGAACCTACTGTAGGCGTAATTAAGACGTTTGTATCTCCTATGGCTATTTTTAGCCAAGTATTCAGACAACTACTTGCCAGAGAGATGACGCTTTGAGTATTGAAAAAAATAAACGTAACATAAAAAAAGAAACTGGCAGACGTCCTAATTGAAATACAACCCGGGCCCTTAATAAATTTTCCAACTTCGGTATTTGGAGATGGAGATGGCGTATAAAACACAGTGGTCGCAAGTCTGACTCCAAATTGCCCCAATTTGATAGTAGAGCATGCAGCAAAGAAGTACAGCCACAGCAGATCAACCAGAAAATCAATATATATAAGCTATTGTAGGCGTAATTAGACGTTTGGATTCTCCTATGCTATTTTCTAGCCAAGTATAACAGCACAACTACTATGCCAGATGAGAGGGACGCTGAGTTATGAAAAAAAAATAACACGTAAAATAAAAAGAAAACTGCAGACTGTGCCTAATTGTGAAATACAACCCCAGGCCCTAATAACTTTTCCCACTTCGGTCTTTGCGAGGCTATAGTGAGTCACTAAAAACACAGTGGGGGGGGGGGGGGGGGGGGGGGGGAGGGGGGGGTCGCAAGTATCGGACTCCAAATTGCTCCATTTGATAGTAGATGCACTGCAGCAAGTACAGCCACCGCAGTAATCAACAGAAATCAAATAATATAACGCTACTGTAGGCGTAATTAAGACGTTGGTATTATACTAGGATATTTTCTAGCAAGTATAACAGCACACTACTATGCCAGATATGAGATGACGCTGAGTTATGAACAAAATAAAAGAAATAAAAAAGGAGGAAATGGCCAGACTGTGCCTAGTTGAAATACAACCCCGGCCCTCCCCCTACTAAATTTTTCCCACTTCGGTATTGAGCGATGATATGGGTCACTAAAACCCGTGGTCGGAAGGTCTGACCTCCAAATGCTCCCAATGTGATAGTACGAGCACTGCAGCAAGTACAGCCACAAGCAGACTCAACCAGAAATCAAATATATATAACGATACTGTAGGGATTAAGGGACGTGTGTATTCTCCTATGCCTATTTTATAGCCAGTATTACAGCACATACTATGCCAGATGAGAGACGCTGTGAGTTATGAAAAAAAAATAAAAGTAAATAAAAAGAAACTGGCAGACTGTGCTAATTTTACTCAACACCCCTAATAAATTTTCCCACTTTGGTGTTTTGTTTGGGGTGGATAATGTGTGTAATAAGAGTAAAACACAACGGTATAGCAAGGCCCCCTGCGATCCTAACAAAAGGGTACTAGATGCAAATAAAAAAAAAAAGTCGAACGTTATTGTATAGCCTAAGAAGGGCTGTGGGTCTTTAAGAATCACTCCGCCTAACAGTAGTAAGCTATAGAACCACTACGCTTTCCTGAGCAGCAGCAGCTCTATGCCTAGCGGCATACAGACGAGAATGATCGAGCGTGCGGGCCAGCGGCTAGTCTATCCCAGGGGTCACCTGATTAGGCCAGCCAACCACTGCTATCTACGTTGTAGGGTACCATCATGTGGGTTTGGAGGGCAGCGTCTCATGGCTTGTGATTGGATTGTGTCTGGCCGCAAAAAGCAAAACGGCGGGGAGCTGCCATTTCTCGAGCGGGCGAAATACCTCGGTCGAGCACGAGCAGCAGTTAAGAGTACGCTAATGCTCGGATGAGCATCAAGCTCGGACGAGTTAAATTTTGTTCGCTCATCTCTACAATGTTAGATATAACATGGCCACCAGAATTCAATGAGAAAACCAATTCCACCAGAGGATATTCTGTTGGGTCTGCCCCTGACGTTCTCTATTTGGATCTTATTCTACACTCCTTCAGCATTTACACAATCAGAATTTTTATGTGGATTGAGGATGTTGAGTAAATTATATTGATTTTTAACCGCTAAAAAAAGAACAGGGAGGGCCTTACTAAAGTATTTAACAGTTTTTTTTAAAAAGATTTCTGTTCGAAAATCACATTATAATATGATACAAAGCATGTATTAGGTTATACTTTTTACTACTTCTTCTGTCTTGCATTCAATTGCAAATCCTCTGGGAAGCCCTTCCATTGAAACTGAAAACCACTATTTGAGGCTATGCATTGTGCCAGATCCCTACGGACAGCAGCCTTGCTCGGCTCTGATAGACCCACCTATAGATATAGATGCAATAAATATATTGTATAGTTGTTATTGTTGCAATAAAAAATTCCATTTATGATGCATTACACCAGTAAAGAGGAAAGGACATCATCGCGGTTTATAAATACAATATAGCATGGTTTATTGTGACAAGTAATGACTTTACATCTTTCACCTTTAGCCATATCACAGCACATGTTTTCCACTTAATGACAAGGCCATTCTCAGGTTTTTTTTTTATTGCGTTTAATATAATTATAATTTGAATGATTAAACAATTCAATTTGGGATCAATTTCCTTTTTTGTTTTGAAGAGGTAGGAATAATTTTTGTGCCACTGGTGTTTTTTAAAACGTTTAGACTCAAACTTTTTTACATACAATTTTATTTTTCTTCTTTAACATTCTTTATGTTACTTTTTCCCACAAGGGGACCACACAATAGCAGGTGTATTATGCGGACCCTAACCAGGCCTCTGCCTGTCCTTTAGTGGATTTCCTGGGCTGGTATGAGAGTCATTTCGGAACCTTTGATCAGCTAGGATTGCCCAATAGGAAGACGAGCTCAATCCGGGGTCTAAGAGTCTTTAAAAAACACCATTTACGACAACCGTGGTATTAAAGATGTAAAAAACCAGGATTGAGGCTTTATAATCCGAGTAATGGGGCGGGGTTGGTCTTAACAAAGAAGAAGCAGAAAGCTAAGTCATATGATATTCTTTAGAAAGGCGTTGCACTCAGAAGACGAGCACCTTAACTTGCCACAGTAGTAACGTCTGAAATGGTGGTCGTTAAGATAATGTACATTTTTTTGTTTTAAACAAATTATAATAAAAAATAGGTTAAACATGAGCAGATATATAAAGTTTGGATTGATATACAAGCAGTCCCCTGATTTCAGACGATCTCTAGTTACAAACAGACCTCCTGAATTTGGGTAATTACTGACTTAACCCTATGCTACAATGAACTGCTGTCTTGTAAACAGCTCGTAACCAGATCTGATACAATGAACCATGAAAAAAATGAAGGAAAGAATTTTCTGATCTACATGAAAAATTTATATAAATCCAACGGTCCTTCCAGTACTATCTTTGAAAAAGATTTACCAATCAAAAATAATGTAGGCAAATTTTAGCTTAGTTTACATATATAGACACACCCAAATTATAGATCAACCCGATTGCAAGGGAATATGGTCTCTAAGTTATGACAATCAATATAGAAATCTATAAAAAAGAAGTTTCTGTTATAGAGAAAGGGCGGCACGGATGGCTGAGGAGTAGCACATCTGCCTTGCAGCACTGGTTGTCCTGGGTTCGAATCCCACCAAGGTCAACATCTGCAAAGAGTTGTATGTTCTCTCCGTGTTGCGGGGGTTCCTCCGGGTACTGCCAGTTTCTCCCACACTTCAAAACATACTGTTAGGTTTGTTTAGATTGTGCGCCCCATGGGACAGGGACCAGTTTGACATGTTGTGCAGGTGCTGCGGAATCTGTGTGCGGCTATATAAATAAAGAATATTATTATTATTATTAATTACTAAAGCATACTGGCAGTCTGTACGAGTTACATACAAGATAGATTGTTTTGTTGTTGTACTTAAGTTGATTGTAGTTATTTTGGGAACTGATATATGTATAATTGTAACTCCAGAAAAAAATGTTATTTGTCCCTGTGACAATTGGATTGGGAACAAGGAATTATCAATAAATCTTAGAGAGGACCCTACAGCTGATCATCGCACAGCCTGGCGACTGAAGTTAAAGTATCCATGAGAGTTTCCCCAGAGGTCACAGTGGGAAGAGAGGTGTCTGTAAATCGGGGTTCGTCTGTAAGCCGGGTGTCATGAAGTCGGGGAACTACCTTGTACTGAGGCACATCTTTCAGTGATCTTGAAATATGTGCTAAATATGTTCTCTGGGCATAAGCTGACTTTTACATTACTGAAAAGATGTGAGAGAATGAGATGTGTTCTGAAATTGAAGAAAAAGTGATGCATGAGAAAAAGCAGAAAAGCCCACAGTAATAGATTTAACAAAATTCAGGGATCCGAACTACTAATTTAAAGGAGAATATAATTAATAAATTCATATAAGCTCTTTATTCTATTATAGCGGAAGACGGGGGAGTCCATCTGGACTAGAATGACTCATGTGCCACAAGTTAATTAAAATTTATGAAATATAAGCAATTAAAACTAAAGGGGCATTTTATGGGTGTAAGAAAGGCACAATCATATGTTGTCTGGATGAAACGACGTGCGAGCCTCGGTAGGGAAAGTATGTATTAATATTACAGGTGCCATCATAGTTTTGACACAATACAACAAGAAAACCAGAGGAGAGTGAAATAATGCGTTCATCGAGGTTCTCTTAAGGGAAAAGGAAGTTCAAGCCATTTTACTTAAATAATATAAATTCATTTATTGCATTACATAATTTTACATTTCTTTTTCTATCAATCTCTTTTCATGTGAATAAACGGCAGTTGTGGAGGCCCATCTCTGGATTGACTGTAACCAAGACTATGGAGTAATATTTATCATATTGCCATCAGCCCCTGCGTGGCATAGAAAAAATGCAACCGGCAACTTATCACATGTGAACAGTCGCTGGCTGCCAGAGAAGTGTGCAGGCTGTGCCCCCACGCGTGGCCGGCCGTGCTACCCTCACGTCCCACTGGCATGAGGGTGGCCGATGGGCTAAATAATCGCAAGTGGTAGCAAATAAACTAGCATTTGCGATATTTTCAGTGCTTCTACCCCATTTAGAATTAACACATAGTTGAAAGCACCCACTACACTACATATTTAATTTAATACCAAATTCAAGCCTTAATAAATTGGGAAAACACTAAAATGGACATCTGTATTACAGGAAACCTCTGTTACAGTCATCAGTTACAACTTTGCTACAACATACCGAACTCAGAATACTCAAAATGCATGCCAAAAAAAACCTCAAAACCCTCTGCTTTTGGCTATCATCCTGAAGCTTCATCCTTCTGACAGAGGAAATGAAGGCGAAAACGAAAATGTGGCAAGTGATAGAGTGGTGGAAGGGAAGACAGAATTATGGAAATCACAGGGTGTTCCGAGAGACAGGAGAGGGCACAGGACAAACAAATATGGAGGTGCGGAAAAATGGTAGGACACAAAGTGGCACAATGATAAGAGTGGGGATGGTGGGTGGCAAGCAGAAGCAGCAGAGGGCCTAAGGTGGACAGGTTCGTCTTGGGGGGGGGACAGCAAATAGGTGGCAGCAACCTGAAAGCACAGAGTGGCCAACATGGATATATAGTGTGAAGGGGCATCAAACAGGAGACCACAGGTGGCAAGCAACATGGTGGCAGCAACATGGAAAGCAACAGGAGTGTTCCAATGACAGGAGTGTGGAGAGGTGGCGGCAGAAGAAGACGCAGCAGACAGGAGCCCACATGTGCAGCAACATGGAAAGCCACAGAGTGGCAACAATGATGTATGTGAAGGGTTTCGGCATCAACAGCCAGGATCCCACAGGTGCAGAAAAAGGTGGCGAGCAACGGGAAAGCCACAGAGAGGTCCAATGAAAGAGTGTGGAAGTGGACTCTGAAGCATTCAGCAGCAAGCAACAGGAGCCACAAGTGGCACATGATAAGAGTGTGGAGGGGCCGGCCAGCAGCAGGAGCCCGATGGTGTCAGCAAAATGGTGGCAGCAAAGCGAAGCCACAAGTGGCCACAAAGTCGCACTTGGGAGGGTGTACGCTGTAGAAGAGGGTGTAATCCTTAATCAGGCAGAGAATCAGGCGCAAGCTGCTACTGTGGCCATGAACAGCAGTGTGGCAGCAGTGCGAGGATGGAGCGAACGGCCCGCGGGATACACAACCGCTTCTCCGGTCTCCAAGTAAGGCAGGGACAGAGGCAGCGGCATAGTAGTCACTCGGCAGAGTGTGAGTGCAGAGGGGTTCTCAACGACCTCCCACATCTTACCAGGGACTGAATTGTCACACACTCCACACTCTTGGTCATTGTGCCATTTCTGACTCCTGCTTGCTGACTGACGGCACTTCCACACTGTGCAACACTGGTAACCTACCAGTTGCTGCCTGCTCCAGAATTTGTCATGCCTGCACCACCTTTATGACATATGCTGCTGCTCCTCCACTACTTACAAAAATTTCACAAAACCAACCTTAACCGATTATGTAAAAGAAAAAAAAACATTCGATAGGGGGGGGGGCGGCCGCAGGGGAACACAGCGTGAGAACAGTCAAAAACACCTAAAGATTCAACAGAAGAAAGAAGTATATTGTTCACCGCATCCACGTCTTTGCCCGCTCTTTATTAGAGCACATCAAGCGCCAAGAGTGAAGTTAGAAATTAACAGTCCCTTTCTTGATGGAAAAAAGGTGTGCTCTGTTTCCAAGCTATCACTCAGTTTCTTCCGGTCTTGCTGGACGAAAAATCCGGATAGTTGTTTGTTACCGGTGCGTGGGTAAAATCCTCGACAGGAACTGATGCCACGTGTGGTGGGTTCCACAAATTTCGCGGTCACTCCGGTTCAAGACAAAAGTTAAATAAGGACCTGTAGTAGTTTAAAAATGCACGTTCGGTTTTCCTCGCCCAACTCGAGTTTTGGCTCCACGGCTTCTTCTGGGGCTCCGTCGGAGGCGAAAATCGGAGGAGGGCGAGGAGACCGAAACGTGCATTTTGTAACTTACTAAGGCCCCTTATTTGAACGTGTCTTGAACCGGAGTGACCGCGACATTGTGGAACACACCACACGGGTGGCAGGCAGTTCCTGGTCGGACGCGGAGGATTTTACCCAGGCACGGTTAACAAAAACGATCCGGATTTTCGTTCAGCAAGGACCGGGGAAAGCTGAGTGAGAGCGTGGAATACGAGCACACTTTTCCATCAAGAAGGAACGTGTTAATCTACTTCACCTTGGCGGCTTGATGTGCGCTAATAAAGAGCGGGCAAGGACGTTGATGCGGTGAAGATATACTTCTTACCTCCACTATTGTCTTGAGCCAGACTGTGGGCATACCATGTGCTACACCTCCAGAGTTGTCATTGTGCCCTCTCTGATCTCATTCTGCTGCCGCATCTCAGGCTCTGCATTCTGCCACACTGTGCCGGCCTATGATGTGTTGCTACCACCTCAATTATGTCACGCGTCACTCTCTGGCCTACTCATGCTTGCTGCCAAACTGACCGCTGTCTCCTGGAACCCCTGTGATTTCCATTAATGCTGTTTCACCTCCACCACTCTATAACGTGCCACTATGTTGGTTTTCCCTTAGTAATATGTCAGAAGGAATGTGATGAAAGCTTCAGGATTGATAGCCAAAAGAAGGGAGGGACACAGACACAGAAGACAGCAATATCCCATTACGTCATCCTGTTTGGGATCACCTTCCGTTTGTTTTTGGCTTTAGACTACTGATGGAGTATGACCGATGAAAGAGGAAAATTGACGGACGAAATGAAGGCTTATGATAGTTGACGTTCAAGACAAAATTACTCTGCCATCACCCTCTCCATCTTTTGGGGGGTTCTAACATGTATCTGTGTGAATTATGAACCATCTGAGCATGGTAAAAAAAGTTGCACTCATTGTGTTATAGCGGGATCTTGGCCCTCAGCTCAGTCCTTTCGAGCTGACCCAGATGGTACCTTGCGGCTTCATAGGCGCTTCCACTTATTTGTTCAAGTTGGCCATTTGTAAAGTGCCCAGGAATTGAAGAGTTGAAGCGATTCTAAGAGCATTGTTTGAAAACCAAACCATGTTCCTATGCATATTAAGCATTGCACAATGTTTTAAAACTCCCTACAGGCTCTCAGCAGCCAGGAAGTACCTGTTTTATTTGCCAGATTCTAAACGGGTCGAACGAATTTGTGGAAAATTTGGCGAACTTCCAAATGAATTTTTGCAAAATTCTACTCAAGATAAAAGCATGGTTGACCGTAAATATCAAACCTCCAGTTGGCCCCGCTCCCATACAAAAAGTGAGGGAAAGGTTATCGCAGTTTTAGGCGATCGGAAGGGACCGGAAGGTAAAGAGTATGGCGACATGATGAAAGAATTTGAATCCTCCCACAGTGACATCCAAAGATAGCCAATTAAGAGAGTTAGTGGCAACCAACAATATGCAAAACCCCACAATCCCAAACAGCTCATCTTCATTCTTTTGACAAGAAGTTTAGGGGCTTTAGTAGGCACACAAGCAATCATGTAAGCAAGTCAGGGGGAAGGAGATCTCACAAAATAGTTCATATGCTGTGAACTGGGAGAAGGCCTAGAGAAATCCTTCATGATTCTCAACGGGAAGAAGCATTTAAATGGTCCACAAGGCCCCAGATGTGCAAATCTGACTCAAGTTCAGTCCAAAGTCATCACCCGATGTTCTATACATCCTCCTTCTTGCAAGAGTTTCCAGTCATCAGGATAGATGTAGGCGTAAAATGTGGGCATAGAGGATCCCAATCACCATTTTGGGAATGCCCGACCCTACAGCCTTTTGGAGAGATGCTTGAAATAATTTCCTCGTGCTGGAAACAAATGTCCCCCCCAGAACCGCAAATAGCCACTTGCTACTGAATTAAAGACGATCCTCCAGGAATAGGAAGTTGGGATTCCACATTATCCAGCTGCTAAGCTTTGATAGCTATGATTGGAAATCTCCTTCCCCCACCCAAGAAGGCCTAATTGAAAGGTTGGACCTACGTTGCCAATATGAAAAGGCATATGCATCAGGCAAAGAAATAGACAGCATACCATGCAATGTGGATCCGTGGTTTAAAACGAGGAAGGGGACAGGAGAGTGACAGTTTAAATTTAGTCTGATTACAGGTTATACAAGAGGTTTAAGAGTTAATTATTAATACTTCTATAATCACTTTTCTCAGTTTAAAGGCTTCTCTTATTATTATATTAAGTATGAAGCCCTTATAGAGAATAACGATAGTGACGTGAATAATATGTATACCTTTATGTGGGTTGGAAAGCTATGTATACCATTTGAGGATGAGTTTTTTTTTTTTTTTTTTTTTTTAAAAGTCATGTAATTGTATCGGCTAGCGTAATGACATTGCGGGCTGAATAAAAAAAATTTTTAAAAAAGGAATACAAAAAAAAGCGACAAAATGGCTGGCATTAATTAAGGGGGTCATGACATTACACTGGGGCAGATTTAATTACCCGGTCCGTTCGCGATCCAGCGAGCACGTTCTCTGACGACTGGATTCGAGGTCAAGCGGGATTCATTCAAGGTAGTTCCTCCGCCGTCCACCAGAGTGGCGTGCTGTCTTGCGCTGAAAAGCATCTGAACGCGTGGAGTCACCGGGGCCCCGGACAAAGTGAAGGTAAGAGCGTCCCAAGCGACACATTTCTTTTTTTAAATGCTGCGTTTTTTTTTTCGAACGTCGGGTTTTCGCGCGGCCAAGCCCCCATGATTTCCGTCGACTGGCATTGCCGGCGCCGATTGCCACAATCCGATCGCGGTGCGCCAAAATCCCTGCGCATACAGGGGGAAATCGGCGAAAATCGAAATATTCGGGGTACACATTGGAAACACGCGAATCGGGCCCTCAGTATATGACCCCACTTGTGGGGTGGGTATCACTAAAAATGGCTGTGAGACAAAGGATAAGAACTCGATTTACTCAATACATAAATGCTATTACTTTCAGCTGTGTTGATCTACAGTATCAACATCTGTCCAGAATACAAAGCATTTATAGTATATTGATCAGAACTTTGCTGAATACGATTGCTGATCTGTAGTAAAATTTAATTTAAGAAATTTTACAATGAATCTTACAATGCTATCATCATGGCTGAAAATATTGTGTTATGCTGATTTAATTACCAGAATATGACCAAAGATGTATCTTGTAAGAATTTATACCAGATTTCGCATTGTTGGTAGATTCCTCTATATTTGCACATTAATCCCGTATAAATAAGGAAATATGACCACTAAACCACTCTTTACATTAAGTGGCATGTTTGTAATAAAGGAAACGTTTCCAAGTATATTACGTGTAACCAATGATAATTCTAGAAGCAGAACTAAAACTTCTATATTGAAGTGACAGATCATTAGGTGCGGAAGAACAGATTACAGTATAAATTTGATATTGTCAACTCCTCAAACCTATACTTGTTCCTGCTGAAGACACAGAGTAATGTACCACCAAGGAAACAAGTATTGATGAGTGAGCTGAAATATCTAAAATTAGTCTATCAAGTGCGCCATTCAATACCTTTGAAAAGAATAAGAAAGGAGATTAAAACAAACAAAAAAAAAAAAAACAAAAGCAAGCAGCAAAAGAAAGGCAAATAAAAACAGACTCCTTTAAACAAGTCTCTTCTGGCATAAACAAATGAATAACATTATTTGTGGAAAAGCTGCATTAAAGGGAAACATATTCATCTTCCATTGTTTACAAGAAATTTAAAGATATGGGGACAGATGGACACCAGTTTTTTTAGAAAGAGGCATGAAAATGATGCAATATCTGGCGTATGCCTTTTGTTGCAACAAGGCATTTTTTTTTACAAAACGTGGTTGTGATGGGAGGGAAACAAGGCAAGCCTGGGTGGCAAGTCTTAGCAACCCAAAATTTACTATGACTATAGCACTGGTTGGAGCTGAAATTTGTGTCAACCTTGGACTGATATGAATTCAATTCTGTTACTTGAGCCAGAATACTGAAGAAAGTGCCAGTCTTATACAGCCGCCAATTGTATTCTTTTTTCATGCATTTACTCTTAGAGATTCTGTTCCTTTCACCTGGAACCAAAAGTTCCACTCAGATAAATATCATGTGTGTTTGACATCGCTTGTTAAAGTCGCTTCCCAGCCTATTTGTGTTGCTGTTTCTGAGCTCATCTTCCGTGTCTGCTAGCTAAACTGTTGTGATCGGGCTACGACCTTTCCTTTTTATTGTTTCGTGTCTAACAATAGGGAAAGGACAATCTTGGTGATTGTCGACATCAATTAAAATAAAAACTGTGGAAAAAGGCAGGGCTATTGGGGCTTTAAGGGTTTTAGGGGTCCTGTCTGTTCTTTCCTCCATGAGTCCAGTGTCCCGAATACAATGGGTTATTAACTTAAAGGGGTTTGTCAAATTTTTTGTGTAAAATGCATCACATAAATAATTATCTGCCTCTTACACCTCTCATGCAATGGCAGATCCAAGCATATGTTACATAACAAGTGTACTACCAATCCCTGCTTCTTTAGTTCTATATCATGGTGTAGTCAGGGAGTATGGTCCAAGTAACATTCTGTGCTGCAACTATAGGGAAGATTTAATTACACGGTTACCATTCGCGGACCAGTGGCGGGCTCCGTCGAGGAATTTCAGTTTTCCGACCCTCCTAAGGTAAGTGCGTCCGAGTCCACCAAAAAAACTAGCAAGGAAGACGGAGGAAGAGGGAGGGCACGACACCCGGGGGGAGCCACCAACAGACGCCGCAGGAACAGCACAACAAAGAGGGGGGACAGCCAGGGGGCACCGGAAAGCAGCCTCAAAGGGCCCCGAGAAGAGAGAGAGAAGAGCGAGAGAGATAGAGAGATAATATTATACCTCCCACCAGCCACTTTTCGGTACAACTGTCCAACTGCTCGTTAAACCGTAAAATTTTCTAATCAGCCAATCACATGGCGGCTTTAGGCATGTAGACATGGTCAAGACAATATCCTGCAGTTCATACCGAGCATGAGCATCAGTAGGGGAAGAAGGTGATTATTGAGTGCCTTTGAATGTGGCAATGGTTGTTGGTGAAGAGGGCTGGTCTGAGTATTCAGAAACTGTGATCTATGGGCTTCGCATTTCCTTTCCCCTTTTTCACGCACAACCCCCATCCTAGGGTTACAAGAATGGTCCGAAAAGAAAAAAAACAATCCAGAGGAGCGGCAGTTCTGTGGGCGGAAATGCCTTTGTTGATGCCAAGAGGTTCAGAGGAGAATGGCAGATGGTTCGAGATGATAGAAAGGCAACAGTGACTCAATCGCCACCCGTTACAACCAAGTAGGCCAGAAGAGCATATCTCAACGCACAGTACGTGAACTTGAGACAGATGGCTACAGCAGCAGAAGACAGACCGGGTGCCACTTCCTTTCAGCTAGAAGAAACAGGAAACTGAGGCTACCAAGTTGCACAAGCTATCGAATTGGACAGTAGAAGTGTCAGGATGAAGGGTTGTGGACCATGGAACACTGCAGACGTTGACTCAACGCCCAACTACCTGGACCGGAAGTCTAAGTGGTACCCGGTTTTCACCAGAGACCGCCGCAATAGCGGGTTAGACCAAGCTGTCGACGTGGTACCACCAGTGTTCTCCGGTCGTGGACTGTCTGCAGTGGCGGCCAAGTTTGAGTACAAGAACGCAATCATCTCGTGGTTCTAAGCCAGCAAGGGTCAGGGCAGGCGGCAGAGATGCAACGCTAGGGTCATCCGGGCGTCAGCAACAGGAGGTCAAAGCCAGAAGAAGGGTACGGGAACACAGAACAGCAGCACGGAGGAACACTGGTACACGGAAACACGGAGGAGCCAGGTAACACAGGAAACACGGAGAGGGAAACAGGGAAAACAGGAGACACAGGAACGGCAGGGAGACAAAGGAACGCGGGTCATCGCCAGTAAGCTTTCTCTCAGGCTGTGAGGCACAAGGACCCGGCAGGGCTTGCAGGGAAGAGGCAGGTTGCCAGCGCCAATAATGCGAGCTGGCCCTTTAAATCTTGAGAAGGAGACAGCAGAAATCGAGACTCTCAACCAGGCAACGTTTTTCCAATCTTGTGTCATGTGGTCCCGCGACCCATATCGTGGGTCGCGGGCTCATCGTGCTGCCCAGCCCCGCCAGCGCGCAGTCAGCGCGTCTCAATGGCCCGGATCCCGGCCGCTCCCTCGCGGTCCGCGCGCGTCCCGACTGATAGGGCGCGGCGCGGAATGCGGAGGGAAAGAGACAAACTGTGTGATGCCATCATGTGATGCATCATGTTCCAAATATGGACCAAAATCTATGAGGAATGCTTCAGCTCCTTGTTGAATCTATGCCACGAAGGAATGAGCACAGTTCGAAGGTAAAAGGGGGGGTTCCAACCCGTACTAGCATGGGTACCTAATAAGTATCCGGCTGAGTGTATATATCATATGATTTTTTTTTCTTTCTATCTGAAAATGATCTGGTGACATTCTTTTGGTGGCTAATGTGGTAATCACATGTGACCTGCCTGTGGTGGTTGTCATGAGGCATGACCTGTTTCCCATGATGATATGGTATTATACACAGTGAATACCACGTGCTCTAATGCCATTAATTAGAAAAGAGTACAATGGGAAGAAATGTATTATGACCCCTTTAATTTTTACTATTGTTTCATTGCTGCAGCACCAATTGATAAGATCAAAAAAAAATCTTTTTGGTTCACTAATGTAAACTATGACCCATTCAGAAATGTAGAATTTTGCAAATTTATTAAACAAGAAAAACTGAAATATCAAATGGTTATAAGTATTCAGACCCTTGCTGTAACACTTTCATATTTAACTCAAATGCCTGCCATTTCCTCTGGTCTACGCCTCATTGGAGTCGAGCTATGTTTAAGAACCTGATTGTACTTGATTAGGGAAAGGACGCACACATATCTTTAAAGACAGCTCCAGTACATGTCAGCGCACACGATAATCATAAGGTCTAAGGAAACTGCCCAAGAGCTCAGAGACGAAGGTGGCAAAGCACAGGTGTGGTCAAGGGTTAGAAAAGAATTTTGCAGCACTGAAGTTTATAAGCGAACATATAATCCTTAAATGAAAGCAGTTGCGATGAAGCAAAACTCTTCCTCGACCTGGCCAAAATATGCATCAAGCAGAAGAGCTGTAAAGAAACAAACCAACAAGTTCATGTGGACTGAGCTCCAGAGAGCAGTAGGGAGATGGAGAAAGTTTCACAAAGTAAAATATCACTCCAGCTTTCCACCTGTCAGATCAGTATGTTGCTATGGGGGTGTTTTTCCACTGCAGGGTCAGGACAACTGGTTGCAAGTAAAGGAAAGATGAATGCAGCCAAGTACAGAGATATCCTGGATGAAAACCTCTTCAAGAGTGCTCTGGACCTCAGACTGGGCGAAAGGGACACCTTCAAACAAGCCAATGACCTTAAGCACAATAAGCACTCTGGGAGACTTGAAAATGATTGTCCACCAACGTTCACCACCAACCGTAGGCAATGAAGAGTATCTGACAAGGAAGAGGCAGAAGATCACCAATCCAGTATTGAAAAAATTCTTGCATCTTTCCCAATAGACTCATGGGCTTTTGTGTAGTAGCTCAAAGGTTTGATTCTACTCAAGACGGAGCAAAGGGTCTGAGAATTATATTATGACATGTGATACTTAAGTTTTTCAAAAGTATCTACATCTCATTTTTTTCTGTCAAGATGCGGGTGCAGAGTGATACATTAAGAGCAAAAAAAACTTATCTGATCTTACCCATTGGCTGCCAATGAAACAAATTCAAGGGTCTGAATAATTTTCAACCCACGGGTGTCTGATTACAAGACATAAGAAAGTATTTGAAAGAAAAAGATGTATATTTGTAGTCACTTTTACCATAATACTGTCAAAATAAAATAGTAACAAAATGAGGACTTGATTGTAGGAATACAATTTTAGGTTTATATAAATCCATTAATTCCCCACACACTATAATAATCATCATGGCTTTTTACTTGTTGAAAAGCTTAGACCATGGCAGCTATCAGTAAACAAAGGACAAGTTGGCAACGAGTTATTCTAAAAGTTTTGCATTTAAATACAATTCTCCCCACCACGTATTAACCCTCTCCCCATAATTTATGAATAATTCTATGCTGTCATAGTGGACAAAAGTCCAGAACCCACAAAGCTATAATGCTATGGGTCAAAGTCTATTGCGGTAAGATTGGGTCTGGTTGATTTTAAATTTCATTTAATAAAAAAAAATTACATCTGTCAGCGCTCGCACTTGGATTCCAGCAGATCGCTGATTTTTTTTTATATATGTGCCAGGATACTGATGCGAAAATAACTTGGAAACAAAGAACAAATCAGAAACTGTAATTTGTGCTTGCGAAAAACAAAGATATGCGTGGAAATAAAAAAATGTACTAGAAAAAGAAAAGAAATGCAGATTAATGAATTCTGTTGTAATAATCTCAATTGACAGATATGCAGGGAAGATTTCTTTCTAGTATGTGCCGGGTATGAAAGCCTCAAAAGCAACAAAGGCATAGTGCCAGATTATCGATGCCTTCCTTTCAAGCCGTTTCTTAGTAGATAATAATAATGAATTTGTATGACGGGTGGATGGTAAGACAAATTGCTTTTACCCCACTGAACAAACTAAATCATCCCTATTGGACCATATAATGCACCAGTTAATGTCAGCACTTATGCTTCATACAACATTCGTATTAAAATATAATTTATCTTTCATATGTCATGCAAGTGGATTTTACCACAAACAAATCTGAACTTCTTTTCTGAACCTTCACATTGTATTGTACTGTACTATTGATGAAATCGTTATCGACTGATTTTTTTTTTTTTAACCATCAGTGAGCAGCAACTTTATTAAAGGTATTGTACCAAGTGAATTGTTAGCCTCCATCACAGCACCTGAGAAGGATTGAACAGGTTTTAATAAAGCTATAGCATGCCATTATTGTCACTCGGTCACTAGTCATAACAATAACAGAAAACAAAGAAAAGTTATGTTAGTGCAATCTAGATATATCTCTATATATATATATATATATATATTATATATATTGCAGCAGCACTCAAAGAAGATAAATATGGCTAGGTGCACATCCAGGACCAGTCCATCCACATTCTAGTAAAAGAAAAATGGCAGCAACGAGGAATTCAATGTGGGAAAAAGTGAACCAGTTTATGAACACATGTGTCCATATATCATGTAACTGTACTAAGGCCAAATGGAATGTATCTATTATGCTGAAGAAATATATAGTGAATAAAACAGTACTGGCGGCGCAACTACTAACAAGCTGTACGAAAAGGTCAGGGCCCGGATGAAAGTATGGGGTTAGGAGGACTGTAGGGGGCACACAGGGCACAAGCCCCAGGGCCCCCACCACTTTGCCTGTAAAGGGGCCCCCACCAACAGTGTATTTGGTCGGGCTCCCCGGGCCTGAATCCTCAATATGCCCTGAATCAGTGATGGCAGAGCAAGGGAACAGAGCAAGGAAAGAGCAAGGGAACTCTGCTCTGCCAGAGAAATTCAGAAGTAAACAATCAAATGATCAGATGTAATAAAGATGAGTCACAGGTGGCAAACATCAGAAACCACCTGTAGAATGGCGGCCGCCATCTTTTGTTACATTCCGATATCAGTGAGGAAGGAAGGAGGTTGGGGATGCACATTGGGGAATGAAGGAAAGTGAGTACAATTTTAGTATTTTACCTATGACTGTATAGAGTTATTATAGGGGATGTTTAATTATTATAGAGGGGTGTTTATAGTGTTATAGGGGGATACTATATGCAGTTGATTATTTAGGGAGGCGTATATCGGTATTAAGGGGGATGGGAATGTTTATAGTATAGGGGGACTGTATATCGTTATTATCAGCGGGGACTGTATATAGTATTATAGGGGGACGTATGCAAGTTTATAGGGCGGATTGTAATAGGTGGGGGGGGGGGGGGTGGTGGTTTATTGGGGGCTTATATAGTTATTATAGGGGCTGTATGAAGGTTATAGGGGAGGCTGTTTTTTAGTTATAGTGGGACCTTATATGAGTAATAATGGGGACTGTATGAAGTTATTATAGGATCAGACAGTAGGTGTTCTTCCTTAAGGAGACAATGCCAATTAAGGCCACTTAAAGGCAGGGGAAACTTAAAGCCATAGATGCTCACTAGGGAATCCCACAAATGTTTTTAGACTTTGCGTATAGGTCATATTGATGTAAGGGGGTGCTTCAAGGTAGCAAAAGGCAGAGTATTTGATTTTCCATTTAACACCTGGGAAAAACTTATTTGCCATTCTACCCTGAAGTTATGATAGGGAGGCTACATATAGTATAGGGGGTGAATATAGTTATTATAGGGGACTGTAAATAGTTATAGGGAGGATGTATTGTTATTATAGGGAGGCTGTATATAGTTAGTATAGGGGGCTTTTATATAGGTAATGTTGAGGACTGTATATAGAGAAGTTGGGGGCTTGTATATAGGTATTTACGGGGAGATACACATAGTGATTACTGGGGGGGCCCTGTTATTATTACTAGCAGAGCTGTATACAGTGGATTTACTGAGGGCTGTATAAGTGATTGCTGGGAGAGCTGTTATTTAGTTATTGCTGGGGGGGCTGTATACAATGATTATGGGGGCGTAAATGATTAATAGGGAGCTGTATATAATATTGCGGGGGGTTGTATGAGTGATGAGGGTGAGCTGCTGGGAGCTGCATAGAGTGACTGCTGGTAGAGCTGTATATAGGTGGTGATGGGGGTGGGGGGAGTGTATATGTGATTGCTGGGGGGCGATATTATAGTTTTTGGGATTACTGGGGGATGTATATAGTGATGGATGGGGGAGCTGTATGTAGTGATTGTTGGGGAGCTGTAAACAAGTAAAGCCAAAAGATAGCGGCAACTCAACCCGGGAATCTCTATTACACTTAATGATAAGACAGGGAGGTGCAGCACAAGAAGGCTTCGGAGACTGGCCGTTTCGCACCACTCCTGCGCTTCGTCTCGCCGTATGAGGACGACGGTTGGAGTCTGGGTTATAACAGTCCACTCTGACGTCACTCATGGAAAATCATGTGATCGAGGGAATATTGATCGGAGAAAACAGGGGGGGGGGGGGTGTGCAGAGGATAGGCGGGTTGCCCGCACAGGACCCAGTTCAGTTACGGACGCCGCCGTCATGCACAATCATCCACGCCCGCAGAGAGCGTTTATAAAGAAAAACAACGGGAAAGTGAAACAAGAAACGGCAAGTTACACATATCCTATAAAAACATCAATAATTTGGCCTAATATATATCTCTCTTATAGCATCTCGTAAAAATCTACAGAAACCACTGCATTGTCAATTTTTATCATTTAGTACTACTGGACCTTCTGCTTCTGTCTTGAGGATCCATCTAGCCTGCACGGAGAGCTCTCTATGTCTATTCTCCTCCATTGGATTCACTGTTACTTTTTTTCCCCGCAAGGGACAATGCATCAGGGTTACCTGCATGGCAATGTATGTACATGTTGTATCAGTCTTGGGGAGCATTTACGTATAACTGAGCGATGGTGATCCTGAACTAATGTAAAGAAGGTATAATGGTTTTGCCTATGTAAGAATCATCTACAGGGCAAAAGACGACATAGGGACTACGTAATCAGTTTTGCAACTATAAAGGTTTCACAGTAGTTGTGACTCATCCTATCTGGAGAGTCTTGTCACAAATGAAATGTAAGAGACAATGGTGGCATGGAAAATTACCTTGGGAGTCGCTTTGTCAACATGTAGTTTTGTGTCTCCAAAATCTATTCTGACAAGGAAGGTCTTAAGAGTGGGATTACGTCTGAAGGACAACCATAGGTCTATTGGCCGTGAGTGTTTAAGTCGGTCCCTTTCTAATATATTCAGTTTTTCTGGATGCCTTTACGAATATTGTTCTCAGTGGGTCCGGAAGTAGAAGGTGAATGAATGTAAATCTGTCCCTCTGATATTTCTTATTCCTATCCATGGGGTAACATAGAAAGCTTTCTATAGAGGACAGCAAGCAGAGATCTAGAAAATTTATGAGAATTGATCAGAAAGTATATTGGAAAATCATAGAACTTTTCTTTCTAAAACAATGTAATTACATATGGTTGAAAGTGGAAACCCCTTTAAGGGAATGAGTAGACAACAAAGACACTTTCTCAAAACCTGGGGTTATTTCATTCTAGAAAAAAAACAGATGTTATTGGAAATTGCAAATCTTGGAATGGAAGTACAGAAAGTATCCCAATTATATATTTACCCAGAAGGCTGCTAACAATAACAGGAAAATCCACTAGGCATAGAGGAAAGGACAGTTTCACCATCAATAGACAGGGATTCAGGTTCTATAAGTACAAGAGCAATATGGATGTAAAAAAATGGATGAAACTACCTAAAGATGACTGACTGGATTCTTGACGGAAAGAAAAAAACAAATAGAAAATGGGAAAAAGTTCTGAACGGATTTCCCTACTATGGGCCAATTGGCATCAGCCACATGGGGTTTTGCTTTCCTATAGATCAAACACTGTTAGGATTATAGGTGGATGTTGATCTAATTTGATTATATGCCCAGGCCCTTGTTTCTTATTCTTAGGGAAGTATCATATTATACCTAACGTTCAACAAATGGTTTTTGCATTACAGAGCCTTATGTATCTCTTAGCTTCATTATTGATGACAAATCATACACTCATGACTTTGCTTTTAGAATACTATGACACATTGATTTCTGCTAACCAAACATACTCCTTTTAATGTATCATGAATCTTCAGAGGGGGTGGGGGGGGGGTTTCGGGGGGAGGCGATTTGTCTTCTCTTTTGACAGAGAACGAAAAAATTATGTGCTAATGTGTGCTGTTTTTTCCCTGAATGTTCTCCCGGTTCAGCTCGTGTTATGGGTTGGTTAAAGGGGTTGTCACTTCAGCAATTTTATTGATCTGGTTTTGTAAGGAAACGTTATTTTAAATTACTTTCTGTATCAATCCCATGGTTTTATAGATCTCTGCTTTTGGTCCTTCATAGCAGTGATGGCAAAACCTTTTTAGATACCAGAGTGCCCAACTACACCCAAAACCCACTTTTTGTTGCAAAGTGCCAACGAAAATTTGGGCAGTAATAGATTGAATCCTCTGCTGTATCACAAGTTTCATCATTTGGTGCCTCAGTACACCAATACAAATAAGCAGGAAACATTTGGATTGAAGCTTCCCTCCTGGGTCCCCTAAAGAGGAGAATCAGGGGACCCCAAAGCAGGAGCTACAAACGATATCCATATCTGTCCACACCTTCTCGCTCTCATGTAGGGTCTGGCCAGCCAAGGACGTCTACTTTGAAAATAGCCTGAGTGTGGAACGTCTTAGAATGTCTGGACGCAGGAAAAGCCTGTCCTATCTGCGTAAATTCGTTGTACTGGGATGCCCACGAACTGGCTCAGAGCGCCACCTCTGGGAAACCGCTGCCGTAGGTTCACCACCACGTTAATAGGAAGTTCTAGGTTTACTTCGGCTGGATAGAAATCTATCATGGTTATGTGATGGACTGCAGTTGCATAAGTCATTATTCACAGGTCTGAATACTCTCTCGATAATAAAAAATAAAAGCAAAAATAGACACAGTGCTAGTAACTCCTACACCACCATAAACTGGGGACCATTCCGAGTAGGAATCTGACCAAACTCTCTGGATGCGAGCCTTCAGACCGTTCTCAATCAATTGCCAAATGATTTCTGCCCTACACAAAAGACCTTATTTTACCCATCAGGATAAAATAAGGAATGAGAATGCATGAGAATCTCACGGCGAGCACAATTTCATTACAGATTAATAAATGTGCTTACAATAAGGAATACATTAGAGTAAAATAAAAGGGCATAAAATAAAGTACAAACAAAATACCTCTTACTTAACGGGAGGAGAATCCCCAATCAAAATACTGGACAGTTCTGCAAGTTTGATATCCTTCTGAGCTGACCTCGAGTGGATGCCGCATGCTGTTTGAAGAGCCCCCTCATCCCTTTATCATTGTAGAGGGGGACGGGGAATAACATTTGTTTCAAGTTGTGAGTGGAAACAATGTCCACACATATTTCATATCTTCTCCAAGGGCTGTAAAGGGTAAGGTATGCCCAACAAATCCACAAGCAGAATCTACCAATCATGCAATACCAAACCCACAATAAATGTGGTTCCAAACTGTCAATTCCATATTTTCTGGGATTCATGATTCTTAGCTCTTTGCAATTCACCCCAGACGTATTGGAAAATCCTGATCACACCAATCCTAGATTCAGTAGTTGAAAATCTATAACTGTGAATGGACAGCTGTAATATTAGTGTTTACATAATTTCCTAAGGCTTCAATTTCTAGACAAAAAATGGGGAAAGATGAGATGATCGGTTTCTAGGTTTACATCAACTAACCATTTGCTATTTACGGGACAGCGTAAGACAGAGGTGGGGCATTTGGCATTTGAGGAAGGGGGTGCACCCAATGTTTCTTTAAACGAAAACAGGATCCTTAGCCTTTTACAATTAAAATACTAGATAGGGACCTCTGACATGGGCCATTTGATCCTTAGTTAGATCTAGCCAAGTTTAAAAGTATGGAGAAGCAACAATTTAGTTAAAAAATTCCACGAAAGGATCACAATGTACGCTAGGTTAATTAAAGAAAAAACAACTCAGGATGACAAAATATTTTATTAGTCTTGCAGTTTTCTTATACAGGTACTGGTTCTATGGTAATAAAATATAAGATCACTCAGAAGTGATTGTCATAAAGCTAGCATACAACCACTCAAGATATTACACAGCGGAGGAGGACACATTTGCAAGTTACTGGTTTCATCCAGAATGAGATATACTGATAGATGGCAAGTTGGTTAAAGGTAAGGATGAGCCTGTTGGGATTTTGCATTTTGTTGAAGGTTACAGGCAAAAAAAATGAATGATTGCCTGGATCATTACTTTAGCTGGTCGTGACAGTTTTCTATCGTGACATTCAAAAAACTGAATTGCAGAAAAAGAAAAACCTTGGCCCAGAATTGCACAATCTAATCTGCAGGAAGAAATTTTAAACACGTAAGAAGGGAACAGTCCATAATAAAATCGGTGGTTCTTTAACCCTTAAGGACGCAGGGTTTTCGCTAATTTTTTTTGCCTCCACAGTAAAAAAATCCATAACTTTTTCATTTTTGTGTACAGAGTGGGGGAGGGCTTATTTGTGTGTAACAATGTTACTCACAGTTCAAATATTTATTATTCCATGCCGTTACTGGGAAGCTGGGGAAAAAAAATGGCAAAAGTGGAAAAATTGGAAAAAAAACATGTTCACGTCATGTTATTGTAGGCTTAGTTTTTAGACTTCACCGTGCCCTCCAAACACCTCTACTTTTATTCTTTGGTTTGCTAAGATCGCGGTGATAACAAATTTATATAGGTTTTATTTGTGTTTTAAACATTTTCAAAATTAACGGACTGTGTACAAATCATCTTTGACGTAATAACTTTTCATACTTTGCGTTATACGGAGCTGGGGTCAACGCTAAATGAGCCAACGTTTTCATGCACCATTTTGAGGACTGTGCACACATTTTTTGGTCACTTTTTTATTCCATTTTTTATGTGAAGTAAAATAGTTGTAAAATTGCGTTGTTGGATATTTGGGAGCCATTTCCATTATGGGGTCAACTCCGGCAATAACCACTTTTTTATATTTGATGAGATCGGGCATTTTGGGATATGCGGCATTACCTATTGGTCTGTAACTTTACTGTTTATAAGTTTTATGTCAGTTTCTAGGGAAAGGGGGTGATGGTGCCGGTTGCGGTGGGGTGGGTGAGGTGGGTGGGGGGTGATATGAAACTTAGGTTTTTAAATTTAATTTTTTTTTTACAGTTTTTTTAGACTTCTAGGGTACATTTACCCTAGTGGTATGATCATTCCTTACCATATACTGGCAATACTACTGTTATTGCGGTTTTAATAAGGCATTTCGCGCAGTATAAGTGCAGGAAACATGCAGCCTCGGTTCTAAACGAAGAACCGAGGATGTCATCTAGCAACCAATTGCCGTCCCCGATGACGGGGGAGCGAAAATCAGATCCAGATGTGGCCGCGGCCACACACCAGAGGAGTTAACATCGGAGGGAGTTAATAGCCGCGACGGGTGCTGTGCAAGCAACGACCCCGCTTTGTAATTAGCTGTGGAGGTTTTTGCAATATGAACAACCCCCACTGTGTATGACGAGGACTCAGCATGTTGGCCCCTCTTCATCCACCCCCGCACTCTGCACAGATTGTGCATTCAGATATTGTTGGAAACATGCATGGAGGGTATCCATCTCTTATTGCATTGAATCTGAAAACATTGTGGGGAGTTAAATCAGGAAAAGGTCCATGAAACAGGGACTTACAGGGACAAGGGCTCCAATGTAAATAAGCACCCCACCCATAGCACCCAGATGTTAAACATGTTGTAATGTGTATATTTACTTTTGTATACTGTGGTATATACTGTGTATGTGTATATACTGTGTATATATGTACATACGGTGTATATGTGTATATACTGTGTATGGGTGATATACTTGTGTAGATGTGTATATGTGTATATATGTATATACGTTTATGTGGGTATAAATGTTGTATGTGTGTATATTACTGTGTGGATAATCACAAAAATAGGACAGCACTCCAAGACATCCAGGATGGTGAAAAAAAAAGGTTCATCTTTATTCATGTTAAAAAGGACAAACAAAGTACAACGACCATTTCGGCTCGCGAGGAAGCCTTTTTCAAAACATGGACATAAAGAAGAAACATTTTTTCACCTAATGCTGACGATTTGGAGTGATGTTTGTATACGTGATTTATATATTGTGTGTGCTGTTTGTCTTTTCCTTGAGTATATACTTTGATATCTGTATATACTGTGTATTGTGTATATATGCATCTACGTATTTATACAAACAACTATTTATATAAGCTATATATGTGCACATTTAAATATCTGCAATATAGCTGTTATGTGTGTTTTTGCATATGCTGGTTATGTATGTATGTATATGCTCTGCATTATAGGTAGATAACTGATTGTGTGTGTTGTGTATTTTCCAGATGTGTTGTATATGTCATATTATGAATGTGTGTGTGGATTTCCCGTAGGTGCGAACGAGAGTAGGAGGATTTTCCTGGGAGGAGAAGGTCTACTCTCCTATGGCTTGGTTCCTTTATTTCCTAGTCCGTCCTCTTCCTTCCTTTGCCCGGGGCTGTTTTAGTCTGTGCCCTGGATTTCCGTTTGGTCGATCTGTCTCCCCGGGGGGGTTCATTTGTTTGATGGAGCCGGGAGGGGTCATTCCGACGATTTTTTGGGATGTTTCTTGATGGAATGCTCCTCCGTGTTCGTGACTCAAACCAGCCCCCCGTATTGAGGGGCCGAGGTTGAGCTGACTATCTGGATTCAGGGGCGACTGGTGTGTTTTGCGGAGAGTCGGTCAGTCGGACGAGACCTCCTTCATCGCAGCGCCCCTCCATTGTTTCGTATTGTAACTGCCGTTTCCGTTTAGGCCGGCCTGCCAGCGGCTGCCAATCTATTCCCTAGCCACGACCTGGGAGACGAGGAGTAGATCTTCGCCATCGACTAGATGATCGAATGATCTATGATCGATCTGATCAGAGTAGATATTATAAATACTAGAGAGTAGTATATATATATATATGCATAAAGGTGTACAGCAGTATGTGGATGTTATATATAAAGTTATGTGTGTTGTATAACTTTATGAGTTTGTATAAACGTTATTGTAACAGAGGTGCAGAAATGTGGTGATAAGTGTAGAATTGTTGTTATATAGGTGCGAGTATATGAGTGTACAAATTTATGTTGGTGTAGATAAGTATAGAAATGTACGTAAGATAAGAGTGTTAGAAATGTGCTATTGTATAAACGTCATAAGATTAAATTCACAAAGTGTGATGGATGTATATCTGGCTACAAAACATCCAGTGAGCGGCCAGGGCAGTTTGTGGGCGGAAATGCCTTGTTGATGGCCAGAGGGTCAGAGGAGAATGGGCAGACTGGTTCGAGCTGACAGAAGGCAACAGTGACTCAAATCGCCACCCGTTACAAACCAAAAGGGCCCCAGAAGAAGCACAGAGGCGAAACCTGGGTGGGCAAGGATTGGCGTCCTCGTGGAGTGATTTGTGATATGCGCACTTTTTTATCTACATATGTGAGTAGACTGGAAATAAAAGTGTGAAAAGTTTGAATTGATGGAAACTGTCTACACTGAGGTCTGGAAAAATTTAATTGTTATATTAGTGCAGTGAGTGGAGGAGGACTAGGACCGGGTGAAAATATGACGGTTTTGGTCTGAATGGTGAATTATCCCTGAAAGTGATCCTTGTGTTTGGTGCACAAAATAAGGAGGATAACCTGCATGGATCGTCTTTTCGTTTTTGGCTCGGTCAAAAAAGAGTTTATTTACGGATTATGAATGTGGATGTTTGCTGGACAATCAGGACCGTTTAAGGACAGCTCATAGAGGGAAGGGGCTGCAGCACCACGCAATTTTTTGTTGGCTTTCACTTGTGAAATAACAAAATTGCACCTAAACCACCTCAAAGCTGATTGTTATGTAACAGTGAACACACACTGACAAGTGTAACACATGCTGCGGCCATTAACACTCTCCAAAAACTGTAAGGCTCAATCAATATTGCATTTAAAACCAAATATAAAAAACCACCATCGTCGTTATCCACACATAACAAAGCACTGGGAACCTCAGTAAGATCAAACCGAGACCCGTGTTTACTTACATGTGTGAACACGCTCCAAGAAATGTCCCACAGCCCCCCAGTAATTCCCTCACACAAGACTCCCCAGTAATGTCCCACCAACAAATCCCCCAATATGTCCCCCACAACAGACACCCAGTAATTTCCTCCCACACAAACCCCTCTTACTGCCTCCCTTAATTAATTGTCCCCACATGCAGCCCTCCTGTAATGGTCACATACACACAGCCCCACTTGCAATGTCCACCAACAAGCCCCCAGTAAGGTCTCCCACCCAAATCACCCTGGCCTGTAAAGCCCCAGTAATTTCCTCCCACACTACAGCCCCTCTTTACGTCCCTCAGTAAGGTCCCCACACCAAAGCATCCCTGTAATGTTCCCCACAAAACAGCCCCCATGTAAATTCACCACCACACAGCCCTCTGTAAGTCCCAGTAACGTCCCCAAAACAGCCCCCTGTAATGTCCCCAGTAATGTCTCCAAACACAGCCACCCTGCAATGGCCCTAAGTAATTTCCCACACACAGGCCCCAGTAATGTTCCAGTATGTTTCCCCACATCACAATCCACCTGTAATGTCCACAAACACAGCCCCCTGAAGGTCCCCAGTAACGTTACCCACAACCCCACAATGCAAAGTCCCCTGTTAATGTGACCTACACAGATCCCTATAGGTCAGTGATGCGACCTATGGACAGGGGCCACACGGTGGCCACTGAGAGCCTTCTCTGTGGGCACCCAGGCCATCACCCCAACACAAAGACCCCAGTCACAGGAAGCCTAGGACAGCCACGTCCAGAGCTATTTTATTAAAGGTATTGAATGCAAGGAGTAGCAAGTAGGTGTGGGACAGGAGCTGGACTATTCAGTTTCTGGACCTGTGACTCATCCTGTAAAGGGTACCTTAAACTACAAAATCAAATGTCTCCGTCTTTCTATGTTGTATGATGTCAACAGGATTGCCAATTCATGTGAAACCTGTGAGTTACATTATGTTGGCATTGGCACTTTGTGAAAAATATGTGGCCTTTTGCTTTGTAGGTTTTGGCACTCCGTCCCTAAAAGGTTCGCCCATCACTGGCTTTATGTTCTCCCTCTCACCTCACATGCAGCTCTGTGCACTGCTTTCGCACCTGTATGTCATGTGACCGTGGACATCATTCACAGGTGAAGGAGAAAGCAGTGGGGCACTGAGTACACAGATCAAGACGAGAGAGGGGAGGATGCCCGGGTAGTTGGACAGCTGTCCCTGCTGACACGGGGCTCTGGGCCAAAAAGTAGTACACTGAAATGTGAGGTTAAGATAGGGGGTGGGGGCAAAATTTCGGTTGGTGTCCAAATTTTGTCATAAATACTAGTATGACACTTGCTATTTTTTTAATTATTAAGCTGGCCCACTGGCGAACAGGTGAATCCACCCAGTGGGCCCTGAGCTTGGTGGGCCCCCGATCCTAACAATGGGCTCTATTGCTGGATCACAGAAGGCAAGAGGGGCCTACCATAAACGGCTTGTCAAGAAGGTTACTGAAAGGCTCCTAGGTACACAAAGTCCCAGTGGATGAATAAAAATGCAAGTGAGGGTTAGGGAATTTGTTACATGGATATCAAGTAATATTGGCATGTCGGTGTGGTTGTATTGTTGCCGTTTTCAAAGATTTAATGGTTGGCCGTAGGCACTCAGTCTGACCTGATTGGTTACTCACACTGTGGGCTAAGACATGCCCTTGAAGTGGATTTCCTTTTATTTCTAAAACATATTCTAAAAAGTAGATAACCAGTTTGAGAGAACTTGGGTATACTTAGTGTTCTGTGTGTGTCCAGCTGTGCGTAACAAATACATCTAAAATTTCTTCCTTGTCTTCAAAGCTATTGTTATTTTGTTGTTATACTACAGACAAAAGAATTTATTAAGCATTGATATGTCGGGTTACAATTCAACAATTGGAGCAGTGGATCAATGTAATCAACATTGGTAAATCAAATCGCAGAATTTACAAACATCTGCAAACTTGTCAAATCGATTTGAAACTGTCAGCAGTATTTCAGATGCACCATTCCAGCATTCACATTTAATTCAGCTGTCATATATTTACATTGATTCAACTGCATGTTATTAAAACAAATGTACTCATAAATGTTGTCATGTTGACCTTTAGAAACTAGATTTCGGTCCTTGGATACAATCATCCCCACACTCTTGTAGTGGTGGCCACACTTGCACTATTGATGTCTGCCTGACCACCTGGGAACATAAATCCCCTTGAGGAAGCATGAACATGCGAACGCACCTCTCCTCTATGGTCTCGTGACTAACACTAGGGGTAATACCGGAGACGAACAATGAGATATATATTAATGTTAACACTTGCTAGAGTTTGAGCACCTTTATTGGGACCAGCACTATACGCTTTCAATTCACATTTCATTTGAGGTGTTCATACTAAGGAGTTTTGAAGGCTACATATGGTTCCATTGTAAAATATCTAGATGAAATAATGTTGTGATCATAGTCATTAAATTGTTTGTTTTTAATAAGAAATGAACATGATGTGATTTGAGAACCTGATGGTAACTCCATTTTCTGATGGGTTTGTTGCATATTGCAGCAAACACCCACCTGTAACACCCACGGTCAGTGCTGGTGATCCCTATACAGAGCGGCATGTGATCCCGATCCACAACCAAGGATTTATTAACCATTTAGATCTCTCTCCCCTTTAGAGTGCCTCAGAAAATCTCATTATCACATAGACTGGTCTACTCCCCAAATTTACGGACGCAGAGTTGGTATATGAATTTATTGATTTTCAATATTTTTTTATTGCCTAATATGAATTACTTTCAGCTAAGGTCCAATTTATTGGACCCATGTATGTGATGAACTTTAAACTTCTTACTCTGCATGCTACATATAAAATATGTATAATAATATATATATATATATATATTTATATATATCTAAGACTCCTGCATTATCTTTCTTTAGGTTATATATTATGTTTTATTATGTATATTTTATCTTATTTATTATGTGTTTTTTTTATCCGTCTATGAATTCTTGTAACTAGTGAACTTCAAATACAGAACATTTTAAGGTTTTTTTTATTTTTTGTATATATCTCTGTATACTTACAATTACAGAATTGCGCCGGATGAAGCAGGTGAACAGTTGTGCTTTCAGAAAACAAATGGACCATTACATCTTTGGAAAGAAAATAAAGTGATTACATTTATGAACAGTTGTGCAAGTTGTCCGGGCCCGGGTCTTTCCTTCTATATTCTGTTGCATTGAAGTTCCGGATACACCTTACACCCGGCTTTGGCCTTATGCTGGACATTTGAGACTCCATATAAGTACCGTATATGAGAGAGTGACATGCTGGGCGGTGTGTATTTTTATAAACTTTAGATATTTGTGGAGATACAATTATAAGAACAAATAAGGGTTAGTATTATTTAGAGTTAGGCGTAGGGTTTTTGGATTACTTTATTGAGGTTTTAAAGGTTGGACCCTAAATGTTTAATTTTTTACTAATATTTTATTTAGTGATAGCTGTATGGGTCCAGTACAGGATGCATCCGGGATTTTGTCCTTTACTTGTGATGTGTTTGTCTGCCTTTCAGTTCTTATTTGGTCTTTTTTCTTGTCGTCCTAATTCAGATGTTCTGTGTCTCTCCCACAGTTGAAAGAACGTGCTTTCAGTGTGTCCTACATGGTACCCGATTGGGAATAGAGGCGGTGCTGCGTAGGTAAGTGTTTATTATTTACAGGGGGCGAGAAACTTTGCCTTACCGCTTTTTTTATTTTTGTCACATTACGGCGGATAGGGCCATTTATTTTTTGGATACCTGTTCCAAAACGGCTGCTTAGTAGTGTATATTTTCAACCAGAGGGGAAAGTACAGATAGATTATGCGTTGAAGATACTTTTTTTAACTTGAAGACCACGTTTTCTTTAAATTTATAATTCACCTTGTACAGTACCCCGTTCGCGGTTCGTCTACCCTCAATTTACATGCTTTTCCTTTACTGCGTACTTATTTTGATTTTTTCCCTATCCCCCTTATCTCTGAAATCTTTTGGTCTATGTCTTACCTGTAACAGGTTTTTCATGAGTTCCGTTTTTTTCTTCCCTTTTTTGTTTTTGCCATTCTTCTTCATGCGATCGTGTTGTTTATTATCTTTATTAACCGGAGTCTGCTTGTGGTTTTTAGTATTTTAAATCTCCCCGCCCTTCCCCTTTTTTGTTGGCCAACCTTGGTTTGTTTAAATGATGATGATCATCTTGCCTTACCGTTTGTGTATTTCATTTACATTTAATTCCGCTTTGATTTATTTCTTTTTGTGTTATCATCGTGTTTAGAAGTTGTCTCCTATGCGTTAAAAATCATGCCGTATGAAGATTACGCATTCTTTTTCTTTTCCTTTTTCCTTCTTTCCTTTTTTTCTCTTTCCCCTTTTTTTCCTTCCTCCCCTCTCCCCTTTTTCCCTTCCTTTTGAGCCAATCCCCTCTTCCCTTTCTTTTTTTTTTTCTTTCCCCCTTTTCTTTCCCCCTCCCTTTTCACCTCCTTCTTTCTTCTTGAGAAACTAGTATTCTCGAATTCACCCCCCGTTTTTTCACTCCTACAACCCCACAATATTTATTTACCCCTAGTTAGCCTTCTATAACCCCCCCCACCCCCCTTTTCGCGGTTCCTATCCACGTTAGCTGTTGGCGCCTTTCTGCCTGTTTTGCGTTTTTGCCCCCTTTTCCTCCGTAGCCAATGTCTGTTGTAACCCCTTCCAATGCATGTTTATTTCGACTCCCCTCCACCCTTCCCTGCAACTAGCAGATTTCCCTCTCTCAAATAATGACCTAAGATACTTTTTTGTCAGCAACCTCTTTTTATTGTGTCAAAGACCTTGTACAGGATCTGTTTTTTTTGTTCATTTGTCCAAGCTTTGATTTTGGTGTCTGAATATTTTAATGTTACATTTTTTAGTGGTTTACCGATATGGTGTATGCAACTTTTTGTAGCTAGAACGGTGATGATGTGGACATGGTCTTTCCCTTTTGGTAATGTTTGGCTTACTATGGCCCTGGGTCAAACATTCCGCACTCACAATCTGGCGCATTTTCTTGATTAAATAAACCACCATCTGCGCCCAAAACACTAGCTGTCGGTATTTTACCATACACCAGGGACCTCTTCGTTTTTTCCCTTTTCCCCCTCTCCCCCATTGAACTCTTTACATTCACATATAAAAAGACCAATAACCATTCTTACTAATTAGCCATAGTCCATATGTAATCTTTCTGGTTGTTCCAGACCCTAGCTTTAGCAATATAAGTTATCGTGCCTGTCTGTCCCCTTCATTTCCTGATTGTGCCAGATCCTCATCCGCCTGCTTCCTTTTAGTACAGTCACCAGCAATCGAGTAAGATTGTAAGCAAACACTGTATGTTACACCCCAATGTCACAGACGTTGCATGCGCATTGCTAAGTTCTGGTCTGCAGGTCATGTTGGGACAGCCGAACCTTCCAAGAAAGGGAAAGCAAAAAAAAGGGGCCCAGGCCCATGGTGCACAGGGGTGCCGCGCAGAGATGTGGAGCTGTAACTTATGCCCAGGGACCAGTAATGCAGGTACCATCAGGGGGTTAATTAGGCTGTGGAAAAGAGGTATACAGCAACATATATGTTCTTCTCCCTGCTTTACTCGTCTTGCTGCTCCCCCTTCCTTCTTTCTTATTTTCTTGTTCTGTGTTACTAAAATGCTCGGGTGCTCGTTACTCGAAACGAGCACTCGAGCATCTGGAAATGTTCGGCTCGAGTAACGAGCACCCGAGCATTTTAGTGCTCGCTCATCTCTACTAAAGATGTCTGTGTTCTTCCCAGAAAGAAGCTGCCAGGTACAGGAGATGAAAGAGGCTGTGTTGCAGTAGGTAAGTGTTTATTTTATTTTACAGGGGGCCTTATAAACTTTGTATTTAGTAATTACGGGGATAGGAGTCTCCTGCCAAACTCTGCTTAGTAGTGTATATTTCAGGGGATAGGAGTCTCCTGCCAAACTCTGCTTAGTAGTGTATATTTCAACCAGAGGGAAATGAAAGAATGGAAGTATAAATTAATACAGAGATTAAACACCTTGCACAGTGGTCTCCATTTACATGCTAGCTTCATGACCCCCTATCTCTGACCTCTTGTCATGCCTCACAGGTTTTTAGTCTGTTTGTTGCTATCCTGTCGTAAATAAGATGTCTCTGTGTAGATCAATCTGTTGTTTTAATTTTTTTTTAAATGCTTTGATGATCACTGCCTAGTGTGTATAAAATGCTTTGAATTTTTTGTTCATAGTTTTCATGCATAACATCGTGTCTGACGAAGAGA